>CAUYPO010139763.1:0-59040 GCA_963574435.1 Cheirogaleus major
GCCTGTAGTCCCAGCTACTCGGGAGGCTGAGGCAGTAGGATCGCTTGAGCCCAGGAGATTGAGGTTGCTGTGAGCTAGGCTGACGCCACGGCACTCACTCTAGCCTGGGCAACAAAGTGAGACTCTGTCTCAAAAAAAAAAGAAAAACTACCACCAAAGTTGAAATTTAAATAATGAATATATGAATGGATCAAAGCTTTCTTAGTACAAGTATGATATAAATTAATTCCAAGACTTCTAATATATGCAAATGAACAAAATACACATGAAAAGATACTCAACAACACAAGTTATTAGGGAAATGCAAGTCAAAACCACAGTGAGATACCAGCACATACCCACTAGGATGCCATAATCAAAAAGACAAGCAGTGACTGTTGGCAAGAATGTGGACAAAGTGGGTCTTAGGAGTGTAAAATGATGTGGTGGCTTTGAAAAATTGCCTGGCTGTTCCTCAAAAGGTTAAGGAGTCACCATGTGACCCAGCAATTCAACTCCCTTAGTATACAACCAATAGAAGTGAAAATATGTCCACACAAAAATTCGTACACAAATGTTCACACCAGCATTATTCATAATGACCAAAACATGGAAACCACTCACCCAAATGTCCATCACTTGATGAATGGATAAAATCTGACATATCCACACAATGGAATATTGTTTGGCAATAAAAGGGAAAGTAGTTTTGGTACATCAACAAAGTTGCCATTTACAACTGTAATAAACTGCCGAACAATGTGTATTTATTTGCAAAAGTTACTCTATAAGTTCAATGAGTGAATGTGAATTTAGATGTACAATCATGTCTGACAGAGAAAAAGTATTAAGTTACATGCTACCTTTTAACTGTTCTGCCAGCTGGAAGCACACCAGCCACTGTCTGTTCCCTACATGACAGGACAGCCAAGTGGACATGAAGACAACTTCCTGTTTACAGGAGAATAAGGGAGGAAATGGGGATGGAGGAGGGGTGTAGTACTGCAAGGAAACCCCAAGATGTAGAGCTTCCTTTGTATCCCTGACATAGAATTCCACACCATTAATCCAGCTTGCCATTCCCCACTCCCAGATTCCCAGATGTGGAGAGTAGAAGGTTACATGTACTTCCCGCAGCTTGTTACTTAGGAATCTCTCTATCTGGGCTGGGGGGAAACGTTTTCACCTACAACACAATGCATGTGTTATTAGGAAACAGCTTCCAGACAGAGGACATTTCGGCAGTAACACTGGGAATGGGGGTGGGGATCTCCAAATAAAGATAGTTTCTTGTTAACAATCAAGAGATCTTTTTCTTGTTAAAATTACAGTCTCTTAGGAATATCAGCTAAGCATGACTGCTTGGATTTACAATAGCATTTAATATTTTATGTTACAATGAACTGCATGTCAATAAATTAATTTGAGTACAAGAAACAAACAGGACTTCGGAGATGAGGACCAGGGAAGACTGGTTTATGACATGGAAGACTCCTGCCCGTCAATGTGAGGAGCTAGTGGTCAGAACTGTGTTCCTGTGCTGTGCCTGAGAGAAAATGGGGAGCACTATCCATTTAAAATAAAATAAATACATAAAGCAGTGTCTATCTTAAATACCTCATGGCCTCAGATTCAGCACAGTGATTTTCCTTTTAAAAAAGGATATAGTAGTCTTGAGACTGTCTCAAGCAAAGGCAAAACCAGTTTGAAGAGAGAATCTCCTGGGATGAGATCAGCACAGAGGGAAGGGAGGAGAGTGGAGAGAGCTTGGAAGAAGCACCCGGGGGAGAGTGACTCAGGCTGTCTCTTTCCCTGCCAAGGGAAGCAGCTACGGGTGCCAAAACATCCCATTTATAAAGCTGCACAAAAGTGGATGCATGGCTGGACCACACAGCAACTCTTCAGAAGCCTAGGATAACTTCCCAGATGAATCCGTAAATTGGCCACTTCCCCACTCCCAGAAAAATTAGCAAATTAAAATTAATGGGGAATAGGAATGGCCCCCACCAGCTGTGAGTCACTAGGCTTGCGTGACATGAATGCACCAACTTCCAGCAACAGAACACTACACATGTACCAAAGTTTTCTCCATTTCACATGAGGAAATTGAGACCCAGAAAGGCTAAAGGATGGTCAAACTGGCTCACCTTGAACCTTACTGACAAGGGCAGGGATGAACCCCAGGCCTCTTGCTTCATTAGCCTAATGTTTTTCCATGAAACTACACTGCCACCTACTAGAAGGAAGGTTTTCAATTTGACTATTTAACCCAACAATTTCCACCTGGTAGCTACTGATAGGCACAAACCATAAGTTTGACCCAAATCCTCCCAGCTTTTCCCTCAACCTACTCACATTCGCCTTTCATTCTCTTTGACTCACAAAAGTTTTCCCCAGACCCTATCAGAATACTAGTTAGAGTTAGTATTACTCAGAGATTCTATGCAATGCTTAGCTCCCATACTAAACTGTGAGCTCCCTCAGGTGAGCTATTTTCCCCAAATCAGATGAGCATAGTAAATACTTAAGAATTTTGTTCAGCAACATTCTTTCACTTCTTTCACCAAAATGATGCCTTCAAGTATGAAATTTGCCATTATACCACATACCACTAAAACTGAAACACTACTGGTAATCAACTATGGCATGATCCCTTAACCATGCTACAAACAGCAGCTGTTTTGCTTGGAATTTTCTTGCAGTCCAAGGATGCAGCAGTTTCTCCTGCCTTCACTGCCCTGGAATAAACAGACAGTCCTTGGGGATCTAACAATTACTTCATTTACTTGAGGACCACTTTCTCTTTCTTAGGGCCCCCCCAAAACACCCAGTAACTGTTTTGCAATACAACATGAAGTTTTGGTAATTCCTCCCACAACAAATATTTCTTTCACTACTATCAAATTTACAGCCTGCTGCTCCCTTTCCATGCCTTTGTTTAGTCAAGGTAATTTTAAAATATAATTTGGTATTGAAATGAAATCTTTTTGAATCTTATTTAAATAGCAACTAAATGCAATAGGTAAAGACCCAACAGTGCTTACAACGAAGTGATCACAACATAACTTTGACTACATTCAATCAAGCTCAGGCTATGGAAACTATATTACAAATGCCACCTGGTTATTTCTTATTTTAGGCATTTTAAAATATGAAAGCCAAGTACATCTTAGAATCGATGAAACAAGATAATCACTGAGCACCACTGGTCAGTAATACCAAAGTTCTTCCAACTAGCTATGTGGTCTCCACGTTATTAATGAAAGAATATCTGCCACTTGGACACTTGATTTGACATATGTTTTGATTCAAGTCTTCACATAAAGATGAGGAGGAACCGAGTGAGCTAGACTAGGAAGACAGGTGGCCTGCCTTCATCATGGATGCAGCAAAACAGAGGCTGTCTCTTCACTCCAAGTGGATGGTCAATATGCAGCACACAACAGGAAAGTAATCATAAGCATTTGCCTCCCAAACAGATCTTGCTGGCAGTGAGTCTAGTCTGTGACTGGACTGATGTCTGCCTCATCTCCTATCCATGAGCTTCATGGAGAGGATCAAACTTTAGCCCTGTGTTAGACGCTGGGTACCCAGAGTTCAGCCAACAATCCAGCAGGCTCACCCAATGTTTAGTTCCAGGATACAGCGGGCCCAGTCCCCCATCCCTATAACTTTCCTCATCTAACAGGTGATGTGTGGCCACAAAGATTAAGAATGACCAGATCTGACATCCTAGACAAAAGATCAGGGGTCTAGATCTGAGAAGAAGCGTTGTTGCCATATATACACTTAAATGGTGTTTGTCTCTTTTCCAAAACACAGTCACTTCAAGGATTTTAGCTAGAAAAGATGAGACATGCATTACAATGAACACCAGAATAAGGCACTGCTTGGAAGAGAGAGGAGGAAGGAAACGTACAGATCTTCAGCTTCCCTTGTCGCAACGGAATGAAATGCTAGCCTACAGAGAGGAACTGGGAGGCTTAGTGTTTCTGTTCTAGTTTAAACTTCCCTTCATGGTATCCCTTTTCCCTTTCTTCCTCAGTGTTTCCTTCAGAGCTCCTCATGGTTGGTGAGCCAAAACTCATCCATGATCTTTGGCCAAAACTGCAATTATCCAGCTGCTAATGCCAAAACCCAGTCCCACTTCTAAAACAGTGCACTTTAATTTGTACTCTACCTACAGACTGAACAACCCTAGAAATAGAAATGAGAATTTTCCAACCTGAAAATAGTTCTTACTGAAAACACTCGCCTCATTCTCTTTGGCTAACCCAGTTAAGGCCCACTTTGCTCACACGTGCCTAATTAGGGCACATAATGTGGTGTGGTAAGGGATGGAGACACTATAAATTTCCCTGCTGACAAAATTCCATTCTTAGATAGAAGATTTTTTTTGTATCTTCCACCATCAAAAGAAGTCACCATCTTGGATTAGAGAATAAAAACTAAAGTAGCAATTGGGTCTTTCTGAACTAACCAGGACGTTATCTACCACATCACCCACAGATGAGCTATGACCTCAAAATGGGAATCCATATTTTTCTTTTAAGAAAAGTAAAAAGCAGGCCGGGCGTGGTGGCTCACGCCTGTAATCCTAGCACTCTTGGTAGCCGAGGCGGGAGGATCGCTTGAGCTCAGGAGTTCAAGACCAGCCTGAGCAAGAGCGAGACCCATCTCTACTAAAAAAAAAAAAAATAGAAAGAAATTAGCTGGCCAACTAAAAATATATAGAAAAAATTAGCCGGGCATGGTGGTACATGCCTGTAGTCCCAGCTACTCAGAAAGCTGAGGCAGAAGGATTGCTTGAGCCCAGGAGTATGAGGTTGCTGTGAGTTAGGCTGATGCCATGGCACTCTAGCCCGGGCAACAGAGTGAGACACTGTCTCAAAAAAAAAATTAAAAAGATAAAGCAGACCAATATAATCTGGGAAGTCAAAGGGGGACTTCCCGTTGCAATATGGTTTAAGGAATATCAACGAAAATGTTCCCCATTCCTAATGCACACACAATTAACTTCAAAACCATTTTCAACAATGTCCCTAGTGTTGCTGTCATGGCCTTAAGACGTCCTGAACTTCTACCCCGTTTGCCTCAGATGGTATACTACTGAAATAAATAATTTTTATGCGATTAATTGGCTTAACTCATCCCCCATTTCCCCTCCCACCAAGAGGCAGTAAAGAGTAAATGGTTAACCTCAGAAGCAAAACCTACTCTGGTTAGATCTCCCCATCCAGGTTCTCCTGTTGCAGCTGCTTCCCATCTAGTGGGGAGCTGGGTCAGCAGAGGCTTGACTGTGGGCTTTTTTACCCTCTAATGGTTTCAATGAAGAACAAAGGATATGGTTGAGTTTGACATTTTTACATCTGAGAGGAAAGCAAAAGCAATTCTCTCTGCTCTTTCAAGTATAACTTTAGAGAAAATGAAAAGAAAACCAACAAGTTAACTTATGGAACAAAAAATTAAATAAAATTAAAACTTTAAACCATTTCTATGAGCTTTATTAAAACCTTGAACCAGTCCATGAAGTTTCCAAAATACATTTAGGAAAATACTGATTTCTCACCCCTCCTCAAGAACATTATCTATTACAATGAAAATTCATAGGAAAAAAAGACAGAAATTTTTAAAAATTACAAGAAGCTAAAATAACTAATTTCCTTGTCCTATAAAAAGGATTTTTGAGCCACGACCACCAACATACAAAGTGTAAATGTTTTTCACTCCACAATAATTCTGTTTCTTAAAGTCATTGGTGTAATAGAAGAATGTCTCATACTTTGTCTCATATGTATGCTTCCAAAAGCTCAAAAAATAAAACATTACACAGTATGCCCAGAAATCTAAAATACATATCATAGAAAATTAAAAATTTCTCGCGAATGCTCCCAGCCACGTGAATCATCAGGGAAAACAAAACGGATTGTGAAGGCTTAAAAAGGTAAAATACTTAGAAGAACGCTTGCTTGCATAATACAAAATAATCATTTCTCTCATCAGGACACATGCACTCTCCTCCCCTATACATCCCACCACCCCAGCATGCGCGCACCCACAGGCATTTTCATTAAATCCTGAAGTATATCAATATACTCCCTTTTTACCTACCTTTAAAAAAGTTTCAGATAGCATTTTACCAGCTACCTGGCTCCTTCTTTCCCCCATATCCTCATTCTGCACAACATAAATTATAGCTAAATTCACCCCAAATACTTAAATATATATAGCAACTGCTGAATGTTTAGTTCCATAGCACGACTCCTCCTGTCCTTAACTACGTATTCTCAGGTGGGAGACTTCAGTCCACCTGGCTTTTTTCTGCTATGAAATAGTTCAGTTACTTCAATGGAGATAAATTTGACCACAAACATCCAGATGCCTATGGCTCAGCTCAGTCTCCTGGAGATGGCTCCACATCCCGTCTTCCCTGAGAGGTACACAGGTACACAGGTGATCAAATGCATAAAAGCAGAAAGAAAGAAGGGAAAAAGCCGCACCAAAGCCAAGTAATCTGCTCTGTAAACTAGAGAACCATCAGCATGTTAATTGAAACCAGAATTTGGGAAAGGCCAAGCAAACTTAAAAGGGGTGCAAACATTTATAACAAGAGGAGGCAACTCATGGATTTAATTACTTCCACTATACATGAAAATTAAGAATAAATGGTGGAAAACCACAAAACAGCGGATGGTAAAGAAAAAAGTTGAATGTTGATTATGATCAGTGCTAACAACAGGAGTTTCTAACACCTACTATAAGCTACTGTGTAATAAAAAATGAATTACTCTCCTAGTGAATAAATTAATACATTAATGGAAGCCAGGTTCTTTGGGAAGCACACTTAAACTACTTTATGACACCAAAGTAACATTCACCAAATACATGCTTTAATGCAAATTTAACAGGATGAAGAAGTCTCAACTTCTAAGTTTCCAATCGACATCTGACAACAAAACGGACTGTGATCAGGAGACAGTAAATTGACTCAATAATTCATTATTTCAAATACAAACAGCTGAATAACAAAACACTGACCATTTGTTGAATACATATGTCATATATCACCAAAACTAATTCCCAGAATACCCCGTGAAGGAATGGCTAACTTGCCCCAGGTTGCACAGTTAGTAAGGGACACAGCAGAGATTCAAACCCAAAGCAGTTTCCTTCCAAACCCTATGCTCTCAGCCAAATCAATGTGAGCCCTCTGGCCTATAAAAGGCTCAGTGCAACACAAGGGCTATGTTGAACCAGAATCTAACCCATGGTATCCTATGAAAAAAGAAAATGGAACGCTTCTTCAGAAAATTTCCATCTAAGGGGAATAAGGTTAAAATTCGTCATTGTAAGGGGGAGTAAATTTATAAAAGCTATAAAATGCACTCATGGTCATATTTCATTCCCAACAATGCAATATTAATAAAATATCCGCCATTTTTAATGGTAAATTTTTGGCTGAAAATTTCCCAAAAGATGCAACAACTTTCCCATACACTAATAACCTATCAAAAGCTCTTTCCCAATTACATAGGAAAAATTCAATGACTAGGCCATTATCAACTGGTAAACTCAACCTCCAGGTTTTCAATTAGAACACAAACCAAATACCAATGGTTCTCAAACAGAGATTCAGCTCCCAATCATGAGAGCAGGACATCACCCAATTTATTCCAGTTCAAAATTGGGTAGCTGGAGCAGAGGCCACATTAATAATTTTTGTACTTTCACAAGAGATTCAGGTACACAGGCCTGATTAAGAATATTGGACTACACTACATTCCTAAATCTGCTCCAGTACCTCTTGAAAAGGCCTTGAAAGAAAAGAAACTTTTCTACACATATAGATGATAAGCAGTGGATTAAGTCTCTAAAGGTTAGAAAAGAACCTGTACTAGAAACTCTGGGCAAGTATCATAGGAAAACAGTAGGAAAACTCACTAACTAGCATCCCTGAGTTTCAAAAACAGATGCATCATTAAAAAAACAAATTACAGAGAGAACTCACATTTGATGTGCATTACATGGTTTTTGCAACAGCAGCAAATTTACTTCCATAATTAAATTAGGCATTGGCAAAAAATTAAAATGTATCCTCAACTATTGACATGAAAGATGGAAGACAATAATCCAGAATAGCAAGTAAGCCAAGTTGGCAAGCATGTATTGTAATATTCACAGTATTTTTACAGAATAAACTATTAATAAAATTATATACCAATTTATGTCTATAGGATTACAATAGCTGTAATTATTATAACTGAAAACTTCAGAGAAGGAAGAGACAGACAGCCTGGGATTAAATGGTTTCTGAGGCAAATCTATAAAGATGATAACATAAAAAGCTATGTACCACATAACCTACATATTCGTGGAAAGAAACAGTCATAGATAATTACTTCTAAAATCAGACAGACTAAGGGATGGGAATGTTCTAGATTTAGATTATGGTAATGATTACACAACCTTGCAAATGTATTAAATAATAACATCGAATTGTACACTTTAAATGGGTGACTTGTAAGATATGAGATATTTCTCAATACAGCAGTTTTTTTTCTATATATAGCAGAGAGCTCATCAGACTTCAGTTGGACCTTCATTCACCCATTATAATTCTGTTTCTCATTACATCATTTGAGTCCAACAAAGTCACACATACTCCACACATCAATATAAGCAGGGAAATCCCTTTATAACAAAGTGTGTTTTATCTTTGTTACATGGAACGTGACAGAATGGACAGAGGAAATTATAACACTCAATCACCACCTCCTGAATAAAAATGACAGAGAATTAGTAAACATCTCCCTCTTTCATCTCACTCTTCCAAAATTGCTTTATAAGGGTTCACCAATACTGTGAAAGTTGAGTTTCACAGCCACCTTCAGAAATTATAAAATCACTACTCACTCCCAAGTTTGACAGATTATCATGTATTTCCTTAAACTTAAGCAAACCTTGCATTCAACTCCTTGGAGATAGGAAAGGATGGCTAACTCAGGCCCAGATCCACTCAGCAGATCAGCAGTATGGGGTTTAATACTCAGAAGCTTTTTTTTTTTTGTAAAAGGTTCTCCCAAGTAAATCTAAAAGGAGCATACATCACAATGAATCTCTTCCTAAGTCCAAAACACTGAAGCTATTCTCCCATTATTAATTGCTTTGTTTTATAATCTAACAATTCACCACCAGCTCTTGTCTAGCTGGCTTATAATAAGTCTTATGATCACTATGCCAAGATCAATGTACACTAGTCTAAACAATCTGATCTTAACCAGACTCTGCTTCTGTCAAAGATAACTGAAGAGCAACACTAACTCAAAAAACGTCTGCTAAGTGTTGTGGGACGCAATGACAGGATATCAGGCTGCCCTTCCTCCCCCTCTGAAGGCACTGAGATGGAACCACAGTGAGCACAGCCCTCTTTGATGTACAAAAGCCTAATTTTATACCAAGAGATTATCATACTTTAATTACACATCCAACTCTTTAATGTAACCTCAATTCGGTTGACGCTGGGGGTGCTTCATGGGATATGCACCATCACTGAATTCTACTAGCAATTAATAATGCCCACCAAAATCGTAGGACTAACTTGGTTGCATATGAAGAGAACTAAATGACACCCTACCTTTCCAGTTAAGTGGGAAAACCCCAGAAATGAGAAAAACAAATTTTAAAAGCATGTACAATACCTTTTTTAAAAATCCTAAGCTAAGACGGCACAAGTAATGCAGCCATTCACCACAACAAGCCTAACAATTTTACCTACCTAGGACTGGGTGTAGGTATCTTAAATCAAAGCCTCTCAGTAATGATTAATTTAATACTAGTACTAAATGCCTAAATGGGTAAATAACGATCACAAATAAATACTGACGTGGAAAAAGATGAGATTCATAATAACGTTCATTTTGAACTAGAAGCAGCTATTTGAATAATCCTATGAAAACACGTTGCCAATAAAAACCATCTCTGAACTTTTTCTATAATTTTAACAAACTAGGAAACTTTAATTTTAACAAACGAGGACAGAAGACTTGAATTTTAAAGTTATGTAAAAAGTAAGAATTATCAAAGACTTATTTTATTTGACCAAGTAAATTCATCCCTTTTTATCATAAGGAGATAATTATGAAGATGCACCAACTTTTGAGGATGTTCACTACTTTGTCACTTGTAACACTATAGAATTAGAGCAAACTGTAAGATATCCCAAGCTAGGTGCTAATAAATTCTAGCAGGCAACAGGGCACAGTGGCTGGGCTGGGCCAGATGAAGATGGAGTGGAGTGTCAGACCACCCTAAGTGGGTATCTGCTCTACCCTGGGGTTCCCAATGTATACATACCTCATGGGGTAGTCCCAGAGATCAAAAGGTGGGTCAGGGATCACACTGCCCAGCACATAACAGATGTTAAATAAATTGAGTGTGGCCCCATGGGGAATGCTCATGGCTGTTCAGCTGCACAATGGAACACTATACACCCAATTACAAGGAAAGATGCAGAAAATCATCTGAAAGCCAGACTTTCAGAGAAACAGCATGTGCAATAATGCTTCGAGTATGGTTTTTTTTGAGACAGAGTCTCACTCTGTTGCCCAGGCTAGAGTGCTGTGGCATCAGCCTAGCTTACAGCAACCTCAAACGCCTGGGCTCAAGCAATCCTTCTGCCTCAGCCTCCCGACTAGCTGGGACTACAGGTATGTGCCACCATGCCCAGCTAAATTTTTCTATATATTTTTAGTTGGCCAATTAATTTCTTTCTATTTTTAATAGAGACGGGGTCTCAATCTTGCTCAGGCTGGTTTCGAACTCCTGACCTTGAACGATCCTCCCGTCTCAGCCTTCCAGAGTGCTAGGATGGTTTTTGTTTCTTGATATTTCACCATGCCAGATGAAAAAAAGGGAAAAACTGATACCACAAAATGTTGATAAGTAATACTGAGTGTTACAGATGTCACTATTTCTTTTTTTCTTCTGTTAGAAGAATATCTAAATGTTCTAAGATAAAATATTACTCCTGTAAATCAAATATAAAGTAGGGTCCCAAACTGTACTGAATTATACTCTTCCTCTTTCTGCAGTTCCTATCTGAGCCATTCTCAGAACTGTGCATCATTCATAATATTTTATTATGCAATTTCATTTGATTGATCATTTATTGAGTATCTATCAATGCACATACTATGTGATTCTGCCCGTGTGGGCACCATTCCAAACGCGGCCTTTCATCACTCTCATTTCTCACTGCCATTTAGTGAAGAATAAAAACTAATTGAGCAATTTGTGCAAAATTAACTGGCATCTCTTCAATAATTCTTAGAGTCCAGTATTACCCCCCCAAAAAATTATATGTAAATAGAAACTTTTCTGATGACAAAACCGAAGGTCTAGTCAATGCAGTGCGGTAAGTCTTGTTGAAGCATTATTGAGTACTTAAAATGTGGCAAGTCCATTAAGGGTAGGCAAGGATTCTGGCAAAGGCCTATTTTAGCCTGCAGAGAGAGACTGAGACTGTGTCCACTTCCTTGTGTATTGCAGAGAATCTGAAATTCCTACCCCTTGCAGATCTTACGCACCTGCTGTTTCAAAGTAAAATTATAAGTATACACAAGAACGATTTTTTAAAATTTTCCACTCAAATGTGGAAGAGCATGAAAGAACATATGGGTGGGAGAAACATTCATGTAAACAACAGGTACATATAACAAGTGAAAAGAAATGGACTGGAAAGTGGGTACTATTTCTGCATGAATATTTTATACCTTTCCTTTCCACCAGCAAGGAAACATCTCAAAATTGTACATGAGAAACCATCAAAAACTTTTACACAACAGTGAAAATAACACTTTTTCTAACATCACAAGGGCAGGAAGGAGAGCGTGGGTATAAAAGAAAACATTTCCTTTTGAAAGGTGTCTTTTGCTTGACTTTTTTTTTTTAAAAAAAGAGATAAATGCCCTTGCATATATGAAGTATATTAATCAATCAGCACTGCCTCTTGCTTCCAGGTGGTCAGGACTTTGACCAGGTTTAAACTATTATGTGGAGACAGACATATCCCAAAACACAGCTTGGAGGCAAACCTCCGTTAACATCCTCCAAGCTGACTTCAGGACTTCAGCTAGGTCATAAGGGCATCTGAGTATTACCCAAAACTATCTTACGTTCACACTCACATTTTTCCCACTGAAGAGGAACCAAGACACATTTCTGATCTGCAAGGAACCAAGTAGGACTGAAATAAAGATCATGACATCAACGTCACAAATGTAACTCTACCATCATGGCCATAATTGTAGTACAAGCACAGAACACTGGCAGGGCTCCCAAATCCAAGGAATGGAAGTCTGTCCTAAACAAGTCTAATGTTTTGTATGTATCACTTTTTCCAATACTCATCCACTAAAAAGACCACTTAAAGCAGGGGTCCTCAAACTATGGCCAACGGGGCACATGTGGCCCGCTGAGAACATTTATCCAGTCCACCGGGTGTTTTTGCCTGTTTTGTTTTTTTACTTCAAAATAAAATACGTGCAGTGTGCATAGGAATTTGTTCATAGTTTTTTTTTTGTTTTTTTTTTAACTATAGTCCGGCCCTCCAACGGTCTGAGGGACAGTGAACTGGCCCCCTGTTTAAAAAGTTTGAGGACCCCTGAAAAGCAAGAAAAGGAGTAAACTTCATAAGCCTAGAGGTTGGCATATCTAGTCAAGGAATCAAAACTACCTTTTTTCATTAGCACTGGACTGGCTGGTCACTAACTACACCCATGAAGCCAGGAAGGTAACATGCCCAACTAATGAAAAAGTACCATTCATGTCACATAAGTCATAGACTGAGAATTAAACTCGGAAACCAGGCCATGATTTTACCAACTGTGTGACCTCAATGATCATGAGCTTCCTTCATATATAAGCTAAGAACTAAAGGAGACGGTATGCACAAAGTGGAAAGGCCATGCCTGGCACTTCACAGGAAACCCAAATAACTTGATCTTTGTTCTTTAACAACTTTAACGCTGTGGCATCAAGACCTAGCCGTGTCTAAATTAATAACCCTAGAATCTGGAATATGTTTAAGAAAGGTGATTACAAATAATAGAGACTGATTTTTACAAATGACCTATTGAACACACTCTCAGTACTGAAAATAAGTTAACCCTTGTCTGACAAGAGAAATTTGCTAAGAGTCCAGTAATGGGCAGTCCTCAATCCTGACTGCCCATCAGAATTAACCTAGAGAACAGGTTAAAAAAACAAACAAACCATAATTCTGATTATATGTTTAAATGCATAGAACAGTATACCCCAATACCTAACTTTAACAAAACTTTCTCTTTTTTTTTTGTGAAGTCACTTCTGAATTTTACTGGAAAACCAGTGCTGAGATATTAATTAGAATATTGAAGCAGATGTGTTTTTAAACAAGCTCCAGAGAGTAGTTTTCAATATTAGGGAATAAGTACAACATTCTTTCGCCAGGCAAAATGGTTTCCTTAAAAAAGCCTTATCATCTCTCACTGTATACAGGATTTACAAATACAATTTTAAATGTACTACAGATCTAAACAAAAGTTGGCAAGTATTACTTTTTTTAGTTTGACCAAAGTGGTTCATTCCAAAATTTGTAAAAGAAATATTTAATCTCAAATTCCTATTTTTAACAATGATACACTGAAATTTCCAAACTAGCCAATTATTTCTCAACCACCAGCATCGTAAAACACATGAAAAGTTAGGCCTGATATACTTTTCCTTCCCTCCCACAGCCCCCATTTTCAAAGTTTCAGGGACAGAAGCCCAGCCACCTCCGTGGAGTTCATTGGAACCGCCCCTTCTCCTCCAGGGTGAAGGATCCATGCTTTGGACACCTACAAAAAGGAGAGGAGGACATACAGAGCCTTTTCCAACTGCTGGGCTACAGCAATACAGGAAAGGTTGAGGCTAGAAGAAAAGGGTGCACACTGAGAAATTAGGGGGTCTTCAGCACACTGCTGCAGTGTGGACAGTACACACTAGGAGGAAAGAGTGGCTCAGGGATACCTCGACATGGAGGGACAAGCAGAGAAAGAGGAGCTGCCACAAGAGAATGGTCAGACACAGAAGAGAACAAAAAAATAACGGCATCCCAGATGCAAAAGAAAAGGAGAGAACTTTTAGAACAGACAGACGTGTCAAATGCTGAGTTTTAAATAGAACCACAGAGTAGAAAGAGCCTGCCCTGCCATGAGCAAGGTGACCCTGATGTCTCTAACATAGTCATGTACAAAATGAGAAGTGTGGACAGAGTAACCCCTGGGGGCCCATTCCAGTAAGACAGAGCTAAGATGTACTGACTTTCAATTACCTTTTATAAAATCAAGAGAGAAAAAAGGCCGGGGAGTGTTTAATAATCTCCATCGAGAAGAAATTAAATATACCCCACCGGTTTAATACCACTAATTTTTGAAAATTAAACCAAAGAAAATAAATTAATACCAACATTCATAAGCCTAGGTGATGGTGTACACTATTACACTCCAGTTCTTTAAATGGCAGTAGCAGTCAATTTTGAACAGGAACTAGAATCTTCCTGGTGTTACATTAGCCCATATTTTATTGTTACTTCACGTAAATTTTCTAAAAGGTCTTATGTATCTACAGTTGTTATACTCTCTCAAATAATACAATAGTGCATCTAAGAAAGAGATAGGATGTCTTACAAGTGTCCTATGGTAACAATAGTCTCTAATTGCTTGATCCATCTGGCAGTCAGAAAGCTGGTAATCCAAAAGCCAAATGAGTGGGCAAAACTGCTATGTAATTTAAACCAAGCCAGACCAGCTTGAGATGAAAAGATGGTGGTCAGAAATGCAGTAGCAGTAAAAAAAAAAAAAAAAAAAAAATACACATGCAATGAATGGAAAACCTTCAATATATATCAGAGGTCCTCACCTTTCAAACGTATATGCATATATAAAAAACATCTTCATAGAAACTTATCAGGAAGCATTCTCTCTCTCTCTCTCTCTCTCTCTCTCTCTCTCTCTCTCTCTCTCTCTCTCTCATCCGAGTTCTCCCAAAGTAACACAAATAGGGCTCCTGTTCCTGCTGGTAACATAAGCCATCGCTCCATAGGAACTCCTGTGATTACAAGGTCAAATTTTATTCCATTATGCAGCACACCGACAATGCCTCTTCAGAGACATGATCTGTTAATGTATGATTTACTGTAATTAAGCAACACAGTTTAATGTCATCAAGAGGCTTTAATTAGAGAAGGCTGCTGTGTCTTCACGCTGTCAGATCAATTCCTGTTTGCACATCTGTACAGACTTATACTTGCTCTGAGAACACCTCTGCATGTTCTGAGCAAGCCTTCCCTCTGGGGTTACAAACTTCCACGCACTAAGATGTCATATTTTAAAGGTTTGCCCACTAACTGTTTTGTATGTCCATCTGAACCAATAACCACATGCTTGGGTTATCGGTTAAAGGGAAGGGGGAACCCACCTTTCTATTCACCAGAATATCCTGAGTGACAGCTGACTCCTCTTGAACTACTACCACTTTAGGGTTATGTTTCCCGTGCCCCAAATTCTCTGATCATTCATGAATTATGGCACCAACTTTGAATCTTACTTCTGATCACACATAACCGAATCTCCATTTCCTTTCATTATCTTTTTTTTTGAGACAGAATCTCATTCTGTCGCCTGGGCTAGAGTGCCGTGGTGTCAGCCTAGCTCACAGCAACTTCAAACTCCGGGGCTCAAACGATCTTCCTGCCTCAGCCTTCCGAGTAGCTGGGACTACAGGCATGCTCCATCATGCTTGGCTAATTTTTTCTATTTTTAGTTGTTTGGCTAATTTCTATTTTTAGTAGAGACGGGGTCTGGCTCTTACTCAGGCTGAGCCCAAGCAATCCTCCCGCCTCGGCCTCCAGAAGTGCTAGGATTACAGGCATGAGTCACTGCACCCTGCCTCCTTTCATTCTCTTTTTACCTACACAGTCTTGAACCAATCTGGACACTCAACTAGCTAGAATATTTGATGGGATTGGATAAATAACATGTGGTGTGTTCTGCACTAAAAAAGAATAAATTATGCAAATGATAGTGGCAATGGTGGCACAACAATGCAAATCTAGTCAATGCCACTGAATTGTATGCCTAAAAATGGATAAAATGACAAAAGTTCGTGTTGGGTATATTTTTTACCAACATTTAAAAAATAATTATGGGAAAGGGGCCAGGGACGAAGTATTGATTCATGGCACAACACAGAGGAACCTTGAAAACATTATGCTAAGTGAAAGACGCCAGACATGTGAGGCCACATAGTATATGATTTGATTTACACAAAATGTTCACAATAGGAATATCCACAGTGACAGAAAAGACATTAGAGAGTGGGCACTAGGGACTGGGAGGAAGGAATGACTGCTAATTGGTACAAAGTTTCTGTTGTGGGGTGATGAAAATAGTCTAAAATTAGATAGTAGTGATGGCTTGCATAACTGTGAATATACTAAAAGACACTGTGTTGTATATATTGATACTTTAAAAGGGTTAATTTTACGGTGTATGGATTATAATAGCTCAATAAAGCTGTTCATTTTTTTTTTTAAAGAAAAAAGAGAATATGGGAGGAAACTTAAGAAACAAGGAGTGGACAGATAAAGAACACATGTACCGAAAGCTTTTTCCCAATTTAGACCGTTTCTTAGGACAAACCCACACCAAAAATTGCTCCCCTTTTTCAGCTCTGCTGGTGTAGACAATCGAATCCCTAAAGTGTGGTGACAACTTGGAAGGCCTAACAGACTGGCGGGAGCCCAAGAAGGTCAATTGTAGTTACATAACAAGAATTCACCTAAGTCACAAGCCAATTTCTTTTTCCAAACACCTTGGTCTCTCCTGCAGCTGAGATACAGGCTTTTGCACTGTAATATTAGATCAATATTCCCTCAGAAGTATGGGGATGTTATGGGTAATTTGGAACAGATATTAAATTTTGCTCCTTTCACATAATAAAACTGTTGTTATACAGTGCTGCTTTCAAATACCTGCACATCTAATGAAATGAAAATTAAGATTTGGTTTTAACTCTTGGGAGTCTTTTATGTTAACACTATTACATATGCTATAATTCATTAATAAAAAGAATCGTGAGCCATGTTTAAGCTCCAGTTAATATTCAACTATATCTAAAAGTTAAATTCCTAAAGCAAACTGCTAATTTGTTTTTCTGACATAACCATAACACCCCCGTAAATATTAATAAATTATCGATAATGTTATTCCCGCATACATGTTCTCATCTTTCTTTGTCAGCATATTTTTCCTAGCACATTTCAATCCCCTCCCCTCATTTCTACGTTCTGGACTCTGCTATACGGTTAAGTTAGAGCAAGTGGTTTCTAGCTTGGCCCTACTTCTTTCCAACAGTCTCGGTTCCTATGCCCAAGCATGCATTTATAATGGTTTGCACCCTAGCAGGCATGTTCATAAATATCACACAGCACAATACAGTCCAGAAGTAAAGACATTAAGTCTTGGATACTTCTTAAACTGTTGCTTAAAAGGACAGCTTTAAGTAAAATACTTTGGGGGCAACTCTTTTTGTTTTCCAACCCGACTATGGACCTAACATGTCTGTGTTGCTTTTCTAAATGAGGAGTGGAGAGTAGTTCCAGACCTACTGCTCATTTCACAAGACAATGAATTTAAAGACAATTCCACAAGACAATCAGGTTTTCTCTGCATTTAGAAGACTATCCTAAGAAACAATTGCTTAATTAAACACCTAACAATCTTTTACAGAACATGAAAAAAGTCATCTTTTTAAAACACTGACTGCTTTGAAGTAAGTATTCAGTCCTACCAGGCAGGAAGGTGAACTGAGGGAGGATTTAAGAGAAAGCTTTTGATGTCACTTTCCTAGTATTAAACAATACCTCTCTGCAATGATTGCATCTTTTGGCTGATTCACCCAAAATAATACTGCACAGAGGAGTTTCTGGCTACACAATTTCCATTAGTCACGCTGTGGAGTATTCAAAATGTTAAGTGTTTTGAATATTTTCTTATTTTACATCCTATGCTTTTCATGTATCCGGACAACCAATTTTTGAAATATATAATAATCCCTTTAATACACACTATGCAGTAATCTAAGATGGCAAACTTAAACATATTTCTGCTGGAAGAAAAATGCACTGAAACAATTAACATTATTGGAGATTAAAATGAAAAAAGAAGAGAGCAAAACCCACACACTGACACCACACTTCCTCCGGTAATTTGGTCGTGACCACTGTGTTGTATCAGGCTCTGGCCACACAAGTGGATCAACTTAACCATTCCAGTGCTGGCGCAGGATGTGGACTCAGTGGTATTAATGAGTGCGTGAGCTTATAATGTAACCTCACCAGACCATATAACCTCCTGGCCACACAAGTAGAAAATAATTAAAACAAGCAATTTAGCTTTGTAACCAGATGGTGAATGAAAAAGCAGACAAAGACTCCTTTTGTGAATAACCTGCGGAACAGCCCCTATAGTTTCTTTTAAAGTTACAGCCCAGCTTGTGAAATCAAAGAGGAAAGGGGAATACAAAGGTTCTCACCAGAATTCACTCCTGGAGCAAATCTACGTCCCTTTTCCCAGGTCATGACCACAGAACATCGCAACTCATTCCTTAAACGAATGCCAAATTTAATTACAATAAAAACCCAGTGAGAATTAAGTGAGGGCAAAATTCTGCCATCACTGTTCAGCACTGACCTGCATGTCAAGAAATATCCAAGGTACAAGTGTTAGAAATCGAGACTGCAAAACAACATAAACATCCACTCAAATTCCACAAACATTTTTCCCCCAAAAAACAGACAACATTAACAACCTAACATAGATTGATGCCCTTTCTTTTCCTCCCCCCAAGAAGGATAAGGGTATTTCATGGGTGGGCAAAGGAAGAAAGCATTTTAAAGCCCAAAGAATCCAAACTTTGCACAAAATCTAACAGCAGTCTAGAAATGGGAAGACAAAATCCAAATGGCTGCCTGACCTTCAAAGACTGAGTATGTGCTGTTTAACCCGCTTATTAAAGATGAAAGCTCTTGATAATGAAAAGGAGACATTAACTAATCTGTGCGCCCTCCAATGGGGACAGGGACAGCAAGAGACCATCATGCAAGTCCGGTACATCCCACCCACACGCACAATTCCCAAAGGTTCACAGTGAGAAGAGGCAGAATGGTTAAGTTTGTCTCAGCGCAGCAGCACAATCATCCTCAAACTGCTCTCAGTTAGATCTCAGCAGGGTGTCCCTTTAAACCCTACCCTTTAGCAGCACACTTTCCAGGCCCACCCCCTGCAGGATTAATCGCAACCACAGAGCAGAAGAATCCCAGACCAGAGTCCCAAGGGATCATACAATCGATCGATGATTAAGGAGGGAATTGCAGGCCTAAGGGGATACCAAAATAACTCAAAGTAAGTTATTAAAAGGACATTTGTTTCTCCCTCCTTCAACTCAAGCATCAACACACCAAATGTTTCCTCAGGTTCCTAAATTCTGTTTCTGACCCATGCTGCTTTCCTTAAGCCAATGGGTTCAACAATGGGTATACAGATACTCATGTAGCCACTAGGGAAAGTTGAGAACCTAGCAAAAAGCCCCTTAGAAGGGCATTACATTTGAAGGGCTAGAAGTTAGTTCCCTGGCTTTCACTGCTGCCCACTGAGCAGTAGCTCCATGAACAAGGGGTGGGCCTCTGAGCCCGTCCTGTCCCCACATGGCTGGGGCCTCCAAGGCTACAAATCTAAGGGAGGGCGCTTTACACTCTGCATTCCTGACAAGTAACTTCCTGACACATTAACAGGTGCTGTACTGGTATAAATGAATTCATTATCAATTTTAATCAGGGGAAGGGGTTTCTCAACCATTTGAATCTCTTGCTTTGAGGCCACAGACACCTACATTACGTCTGTATGTGTTCTGAAGTTTGGAGTAAGACAGACTTCAATCTTGGCTTTAGCACTTACTGAAGTTATATTACACTAGGCAATCTCCATAAACATTTTTATACTTAGGATCCCTCTTCTGGAACAACAGGAGTAAGCATTCAATAAAACTTAGCAGGCTAAGAAGTACACATGTGTAATCATTTAACCCTCCCAATGACAGTGAATGATAGTAAGTTTTGCTATTACTCCCAATCATCAGCATTTCAAGCAACTTGCCCAATTCCTACAGACAGAAGGTAACAGAGCAAGGGAAACAGCAAACTGCAAGCAGAGGTGTTACAGGAATGGAAAGTAAAAGACGTGAAGCACATCTTGCATCTGACTGGTGCACAGTAGCTTCTCTAGAAACAGTAGATCCCATCGCAAGTTCTAGGAGCCACTGAATTCCATGCAGGTGCCTCTGTGGGGGCACTCTTTGCTTCTTTAGGGTGAGTGTATGCAATCCTTATGTCAAGAGCTACAACAATAGGTATACAGATACTCATGTGGCCACAAGGGCAAGTTGAGAACCTAGTAAAAAGCCCCTCAGAAAGACATTACATTTGAAGGCCTAGTGGAAAGTCTTTCCTGGGGTGTCACAGGACACTGACCCTGATACTTCACCTCCTGGTATTTTTCCCTTCATGAACCCAGGGTGATTTTTTCATTTGACCGTCATTTATTGAACAACTACATGGTGCTCGGTCCGTAGTAGTATTCACTGACAATCGCAGAACAGGCTGGAACAAAGAAGGCCAGGACAGCTAAGAGGGAGGAGGTGCCTCTTAAAACAAACGATTAGGATCCTGTGTGGTGTGTGGGACAGAAATATGAACAAGGTACACACAAGAGCCACACCAACACGGAGGATGCATCTAGCAGAGGGGATGGAAGAGGTTTCACAAAGGAAGTAACAGTGAATCTTGAAGGATGAGACTGTAAAGAGGGCAGAGATCTCATTTAGGCACAGTTCATCTCTAAGTGTGTTACTCTGATTCTTGGATTTACAGATTAGACACCTTTTGTATAGACTGCCCTGGAAACAAATTTCTATAGTCCTGCTATTTTACCCCAAAGAGACTGCTATGGGGTCTTCTTTATCCAAGATCCTTCTGTGCCTTCATGAGCCCTTGCGGCTCTCCCTCTTTCCTAGTCATCTTTTCTTCTCCACCCCGGCCCCTGCCCACCCACAGCTAGCCAGCCACCACCAGAATGCAAGAGATGGCAGCTGAATTTAGCCTCACTCCCATTTACACCTGCCTGAGATGCCATCAAATCTCCCCCTCGTGGCATCACCAAATTGAACATTACAAATGAGAGTCAAACCCAGAGACTGATAAGGGAATGAAATATTAAGTAGGGGGTAATGTGGAGGCTAGTCAGAAGACAGCCTTGAAGTTACGGTTTTTATTTAATTTAAAAAAAAAAAATTGGCCGAGTGCGGTGGCTCACACCTGTAATCCTAGCACTCTGGGAGGCTGAGGTGGGTGGATTGCTCAAGGTCAGAAGTTCAAGACCAGCCTGAGCAAGAGCGAGACCCCGTCTCTACTATAAATAGAAAGAAATTAATTGGCTAACTAAATATATATATATATATATATATATAAAAAATTAGCCAGGCATGGTGACATGTGCCTGTAGTCCCAGCTACTCGGGAGGCTAAGGCAGAAGGATTGCTTGAGCCCAGGAGTTTGAGGTTGCTGTGAGCTAGGCTGACGCCATGGCACTCTAGCCCAGGCAACAGAAGTGAGACACTGTCTCAAAAAAAAAAAAAAAAAAATTTTTTTTTTTAAAGAGTTGAAGAGGGAAGAAAACAAAAGAAGGGAACACAGCAGAATAAGATTTAGGGGGCTGGAGGGAGGTGTCCTACCCCGAAAGCAAAACTTTATCAGCAGTGTGTTTCTATTCGGGACCAAATGTTGCTGGCAGACATAATTTCACTCTCAAAAGTTGTGCCTCTTGGGACAAGTGACCTCATTTATTCAAGAAAATCAAATGGAGTGAGGGGGAATAAAAAATAAAGTTATGTATTATCCACCAATCTCAATGTATGAACTTTATATTAACCTTTATTTTAAAACATGACAGACTAGGTGAAATTTGTGAACAGTGACACATAATTTATATTATCAGGATCATGGGTATGTTGGCTCCAAATAGAATTCCGATCTTTTAAAGATTAATACTAAAATATTTACACATTAAATGATATGTTGTGTGAGATCTGCTTCACTACAATCCAAGAGGTAAAAGTAAAGGTGTAAATGAGACAAAAATCACCATGCTTGATACTTCCAAAGCTAAGAGAGGGTCTGTAGGAGTATATCGTATATTTTCACTACCTTCGCATACCTTTGCAATTTCTCAAGATAAGGTGGGGTAGGGAGGTAGTATCTCTCTAGGAAAAAAGGCATTTAAATCACACAACATGTAGATAGAGCAGCAATTCTCAAACTGATCTCAGGGTCCCTCTGAACTCTTACCAATTGTTAAGGAGTCAAAAGAGCTGTTGTTTACATGGGTTTTGTATACATATATTGATGTGCACCACACTAGAACTTAAAACAGAAATTTTTAAAGCACGTATTAATTCATGTAGAAAATAATAAAGCCATCACATGTTAACATAAATATCATTTTTATGAAAATTATGTTTTCCGAAATGAAAAAATCTAGTGAGAAATGTGGCACTGTTTCCACCTTGTGTAAATCTCTTTAATATCTGGCTTAATAGGAGTCAGCTGCCTTCTCATAACTGAATTCAATCTGATGTGATATCACACATCATGTAGCATCTGGAAAGCCTCACTGCACATTTGGGAGAGGAGGAGAGTGGAAAAGGAAAATATCTTGGTATTACTATGATACCACTTTTTACCTTGCAAACTCCCCGAAAGAGACTCTGATCCAGGGGATCCCTGGATAACACTTTGAGAACCACTGTGACAGACAGAAAAGTCTGTAAAGGAAAAGCAGAACTTCCTTAATACCATACCAGTCTTAGCAAGGACTCTCCAGTCTTCTGGACTGGGAGGTGAAATGACTGCCCTGAATTGCCGAGAAGAACATCTTGTCACCCCTAAGAACCCCCCACCCAACAGCACCATAGTGAACGAAGGGCCTCTGTGTAGCAAACACTGGTACTAAGTGCCTTCAAACATTTCCACATCTAAATCCAAGACAAGCTGTGAACGTTCAACATGCACTGTTTTCTAGACTGCTGATCCCTAATAGAAAATCAATATACTGGGTCTCCTGATAAGCACTTTTCTTTTAAATCAAATGGGGGGGAAAAACTGGATAGATCAGAATATATCAAGGATAGTAATGATAGTGAGGCTAAATTGAAACTTGTTTCAGTTTGTGTGTGTGTGTGTACACACGTGCACGTTTACCCAAATACTGGGTCTCAGTTAAAAATTTCATAGCACAAATAAAGGTCAAAATTTACAAAATCACTACCTCTCAGGTACAAGGTATCTAACAGTCTTTATAAAGAAAACAAAACAGAAAGAAAAAACAGTGTTTGAAGAGGAAGTAAGTGAAGGTGGTGGGCTGGTGCCTAAATTAGGTGGAAAAACTCAAGTTTTGAAAGTGTGGTATGGTCCTTATTATAGGGGGAAAATGAAATTATACACACATACAAATACAATGAAAACATTTCCTCTAGAGAGAGGGATTAGACAGACTACAGTGTAATTTATTTACTTTGCTCCTTTCTGGGCTTTGAAATTCCCTGACAAAGAACATGGATTGCTTTTAGAGTTTAAAAATCAAAAGAAAAAACGAACATTTGTTTTTCTTAAAAATCACCTCCAACTCATCATTATAACTCAAAAAGTGACTGTAGCCAAAATGAAGGAAAAAAAAAATTATAAAGCTCTTAGAGGAAGCCTAAGAGATAATACTATTTCTATTTCTTAGGACACAAAAAGGATGAATGATAAAGATATCTTCGGTTACATGTGAATTAAAACCCGATTTTCTTCAAAAGGCAACGTTGTAAGTTTTAAGGGCCGAGCTGTGTTCCCTAAAAAGTCATGTATGTTGAAGTTCTAACCTCCAGTGTCTGGGAATGTGACTGTATTAAAGGGGTAATTAAGGTAAAATGACAGCAATGTGGCAGACCCTGAGCACTAACATGCAGGACACAAAGTGAGAAGCTCCATGCCAAGGGAAAAGCACGAATGGGCAAGTTTGCCCTGGTTTGACGCCTGGGGTAGTAGGGAGTCGCCCGCACACCTGTGAAAGCCATGGGCAGTCCAGGAGGGCAGGACTTCCCTGCTGCTGCAGCACACCCAGGCTAGGCTATGGTGAGTCACACACAGGCACACACACCACGACTCATTCCTGTCATTGTAAGAAAGGAGAAGCAAAGAATCAGGAGATAGTTAATCCTACACAATTCAGATGTGCTTAATGGATGCAGAAAGCAACGCATTTGGGGAACCAGGCTGTGCCTGCCCGCCCATCGGGCAAAAGCCCACCACCCACACAGATCTAAAAGGTTCTATACCACAGCCACAAGGAGGGGGAAGACAAACGGCCAGAATGAATGTGTCAGAAAATCTATAACCAGAGTGGTGTGGGAGGAAGTAACCTACAGTCCTGATGTTTGCTACCTTAGCATTCACGACTAAATCGCATACAGACCAATCTCAAACGAACCAAATAATTCAGAACAGCTTGGAATTTTTCTCTCTGCTTTAAGAGTGTGCTGTTATGTTTATATTATGGTTATGTCTGATACTCTGGAATCCGGGGGTGGGGGGAGTTTTATTTTGTTCAAAGGCATAATCTGGAAGTAGTTATGAAATCATCTATCCTTCTGTATACGGAGATCTCCCCTGCTATCACCCCCCCCCAAGAGTTTACAGAGTCCTCAAACACCCCAAAATGAGCTGCTCGCTCCCTAATTTGCTATGTGACTGGCTAAATGACTTAGAATAGGTCTGGGTCAACCAATGGCTGACCGCAGATGCTCCCTGACCCCTGGCTAAAAATACTGCCCAGGATTTGGAGTTAGACAAATCCCTGAAATGCGCCAGGCACTATTCTAAGCATTTCTCAAGTGATTAAAACTCACTAAGTCCTTGCAGGGTAGGTGCTTCTATCTAGGATCTCCCATTCTGAAGAAAAAGAAAGGAGTCAGGGGAACGAGGGATGTTACAAAGCACACACCCAGCCAGTGAGTCCGGAGCTTCATGTGCACAGGGAAACACTGTATCATAAAACATCTTGCAGGCACTTGCAAATCAATAATAAATTGGTCTCGAGAGGAATGAATACGGCTCTATTTGAGTACACTGTTCTTTAACCAGGTCTAGGAATCAGAGGCAAAGAAGCCCATGTGCCTTTCCCTCACTCTTCTTATCACTCTTTGACAACTATGGCCCAATAAATGATCACTATTCTACAAGCTTTTTTTGTATATTTAAAATTTCTACTTTCATATTTTTCATTCTACCGAACAGGAGCTCTGAAGATTTCCCGCCCACCCCCATCAACCACTAGACTTAATTCTAAGAACTCTTCCAATTATAAAATTAGATTGCTATTCTCACTCACATTCTATTATTGACTAACTTCTCATACCAAGTATTTCTGTTGTTTGCGCTTGTTGTTGCTACTTTACTTAGCCATTGACCCAAAGAACAGTGTAGCAATTAGTTTTTAAATACGACAGATAGTCATGAGGTGCTGAAGAAAATCATGTTTTTTAATGAAAAGTTATGAAATAGAGAAGTTCCCTGACACAGTCTTTGGTTCTGAACAGATAAGAACTTGATTTCACTGCCACCAATATTTAAGAAACACAGCAGAATAAAAAGCTACACAAACCATGTTTCTTGACACAACCAAAAAGGTTTTAAAAAACTTGTTAAATATTTGGTCAAATACACTTTGAATTGCACTACTATACCACTTAATTCTTAGCTAATGAAATTAATGAAATGCGTGCTGTAACTAATATTCTGAACACTCATGTGGGAACAATTAGCCTCAGTTAGTACACAGAGTGGACAACTCACAAACAACTATTAACAGGTTTATGATTTCTTTCTGCTTCGTGTAAAAAAACAGCATCTCCTTCATTCACACAAGGAATGGTTGATTATATTGATATTAAAGCTCAATATAAATTGGCATGGGGCCAGGTGTTCTATAATTGACAACACTGAGAAATCAAACTATTGAATTCTTGCAGAGATCTAGTTTATTTTCTTCCTAAAAATCTTTTGTGACTTTCTGGTTTCTTCAATCTGCTCACAACATACTACTGTAAAATACTACTTGTACAATCAATATATATGTACACATATTGAAGGAATCTTATTCATTATGATATGCTGCCTCCCATCCCCAAATTAGAAAACTACAATTTCATAAAAATCCCAAACAAGATGGGTAAATGCATCAATAACACACAATTACTCCAACTGCAGGTTGTATTTCATACCAATGTTAAAAAAAAAAAATCAAGAATAGCATATTCTCGTGTACCCCTGCTGAAAACACTATAGACTGCTATATTTTTTTGCTTTATTTTCATATGCAGTATATGTAAATTCAAGACCATATGGTTAATTCCACAAATGGAAAACAGTGAGTAATTATTTCCTGTATTATCCTTTCTGAATAACATCTAATCTAGGTACTCAAGAAAGATTTCTGATTAGATAAGAAGGAAACATTTTGTGTCATTAGCTATATAGTTTCATCTTGTTTAGGAACTGCATTGTAATGAATACTAGATGAAGGTAAAGCACAGGATTCAAAACAACCTCCAAAATCACATCTACCTAGTCTTTGATAGTGAACAAGTCAACATTTCACCTTCTACTTGAAACTACTTGCATGAAAGAGCCCCACTTACCCACCAATCCACTCTAAATTCATGTAAGGGACAATCACTGAGTTTCTTAAATATATTTTTCTATTCTCACCCATTCATTCTATGAACTGCCATTCAAGGTTTTCCTCTTCTAAATTGATCATGATGGAAAAGAAACAGTGTTAACTTCACTTGAATTACCGGCATATAACCAAGACTTTGCCTGCCTCTTAACTGAATACTAAGTCATTGGGATGGTGGGGGGAAAAAATATCAATGCATATTCTATTCTCTTCGCAAGCTTCCACAACCAGTCTCTCTCTTGCAGTCAGCTTTCCCTGGACACTGATCCACACAGAAGCTACTGGGCTCCCTGTTAAATCTAGTATGTTGGCTAAACATTTGAAACATACTGAAAAAACAAACTGTGACAATGGAAGAACTAGTGAGCTCAAATTAACCAGGCTGAATTTACATAGATATGCTCCCTAACTAGGGTGTGACTGAAATGGATCAGTCGCTCAGCCCCTGTTCAAATAAGGAAGAGAGTCATGGGGCTGAAATTCTCTGAAATCAAAAGGCAAATGATGCAGTCAAGCAAAAAGCTTGATGACTGCATCAAATTTACATAATTTGTTTAAGAAGTACCCACCGCTGTTTTTTTTAATTTACATAATTTACAATCATAGATTAGGTAGTTTTTCATCATAGAAAGTTAAAGGGCCATCCTCAGGTTAAACTTTTCCTGCTTCTCCCTCAAGCAGAGATCTCATTTCCTAACTTTGTTCCAGAAACCACAGATATTCGATGTCACTCAGACACATAACAGCCAGCGTAGAACCAGAGAGAGGCAAACCTTGCACAAGATACAACAACTGTCACAGCCGCCCTCTTAACATTATGTTTAAGGCAGCAGCCCCCTTCATTGGTCCTCCAACATCAAACCTTCCATGTTTTGAAACACAATGTGTCTCATGAATCTCTAGTGATTTGTAACATTCCAGCCATAATATATACACAACTGATGGACAGACAGACAGACATCTCCCTTCCCCCCAGAAAGTGAGTAAGCCTAAAAGCCAGCTATCCCACTTTCTCTGAGAGGCCAGATTTTTTTTTCCTCCTGTTGGTTGAGAAAACTGATTGGAACTAAATGTCTAGGCTGCTTCCCTATGCCCTTTTAATAAAGCCAACCACAGTAAAGAAAACAGAAATTAGTGGGAAGTGCAGAGCTTTTTGCCACCAGGATTCACAGCAGCCTTTGGATAAGCCATTATGGTTGTCTGGCTCCAGCCCTCTTCTCAATAACCACCACCCCCTTTCTTGCCTACCCCACACCGCCCTTGAAGATCAAAGGCAGCACTTACAGTTTATAACATCCTGAGCAATCCAGGAATCCCAAGAGGTTTCTGTTACCTTTCCCATCCCTCATTGTTTCTCCAACACAATATTTTTTAATGAGGCAAGCCAGCCCTAGCAGAGTCACTCCAGTCAATCGGGCCTGCCCCAAATGACGCTCCTTGAGATGCCTTGGACTGAGAGAGGGAGGGCAGAGGTGCCTCCGATGCCAGGGCAAGCGTGTGTGGTAAGGATCCCGGCCTCTATTTCCCCGCAACTCTGCAGCTGGAGTGCTGCAAAGCAACTTCTCTCCTTGTAGACAGGTGGCAGCAACCACCACCACCAAAACACAGACAAAAAAGACCCGCAAGTTCTTGCCCCACAGGAACAGTGTTCCAGGTACCCAAAATCAAAATCCTGCCTGTTTCGTGGGGACATCTACGCACCTCTTCCTTTACACCTCATTCCTTTCTCTCTGTCCTTCTCCACTCAGTGTCAAACCTAACATGCTGGCTAGACCCACGTGTCCTCCAGCTGTGCCCTGGATTTCAGCTTTTTATTTGAAGTTTAAATACAAATGCAGAACAAGATCTGTTTGTTTATTCTTATTCTCACAGCTGACATATTCACTTATCTGGAGTGTGTTCAAGGCCCAGCAACATCAGCAAGCCTCAGAGCCAGAGAAAACAACCTTGCCTCTGCCTCCCTCGTGCATCCTCGCCTATCCGCTGCCAGCCAGCCTGGCGGGAAGAAGGGAGGCCGAAATGCACAAGTTTTTCGTGAGCAGATCTGGCACTAAAGAAACCAAACCCTCGACAGGAATCAGCACCTCCCCACTAGGCCCCAGTCAACTCTCCACACCCCGGGTTTGTGCACTGCAAGACCGTGAAGGTGAGGAGCAGGGAGCTACAACAGGTAGCCTTCTTGGCACTTTCTGAGATTGAAAGTTCTCAGCAAGAGAAACACACTCAAACAAAAACCCAAAAATTGCATTCCAGAACCAACACCTCAGGGATTCAAAGGGCACCTTCTGATGAAGACTGGGCCAATTAGTTACATGGTAAGCACACCTTTACTGATTATGTAAGGAGGGCAAAACTCAAGTTCAAGAGGCAAAACTAAAACTCCAGGTTTACTGAAGTAAAAGGTAAAAATTTCCAAGGGAGTTTTGGAGGAAAGTACTCTTACCACAATGTCGGCTGATTACCTCAGGTGTTAAACAAAGAAAGTGTAAATCCATGTATCACCTTTAAATGACTCCTAAACTTTCACCAAACTATAACCACCTTGGGAAGTTTAACTATTATCCTAAGACTTGCATTTTCCTGTAAAATATTATGAGGAAAAAAACAGACATATTGATAGTCTCTATGTTTTACAGATAGTTTATTTTTGAACTGATCATAAAAGCTGTTTCTTACTCCTTTCTCAAGGGGATTTCAGAGGGACAGGAAGAAATTACTTCTGACTACAAAAATTCTATTGCTAAATTGATAGAATCAAATTAAATACATGCAACAAAGAGCCATTTCTAATTATAAATAATTGGTTAGAACAAGGAAGTATAAAATCACAACTAGCAATACTTAAAACTGTCTACAGGGACTCATTCTAGATCAAACATACAGTCTAGAAACACCATGACAACCCTATGACAAAGGTACTACTATTATCCTCTTTTTACAGTTGAGCAAAATGAAGTACAGACTGGATCAATGAATTGTCCAAGGTCATTCACGGAGGTCACTTAACCAAATCATACTATTTTCAAAGGTCTGTTAAAAACTGAATAGTAAGGTCGGCAGTGGTGGCTCACTCCTGTAATCCTAGCACTTTGGGAGGCTGAGGAGGGAGGACGGCTTCAGCCCAGGAGTTGGAGGCTGCAGTGGAGCTATGATGATGCCACTGCACTTCAGAGTGAGATCCTGTCTCAAAACAAAACAAAAAAACTGAACAATAACTCAGTAGCTGAGCTCCTTAAAGAGACTGATAACATTCTAAAAGTAACTAGATGGATAGATATTCCTCATTTTCTGCAGTCTCCAATAAAGAAATTAAGTTCCACTGCTTTATTTAACAGTGACAGGTCCAATGGTCTGCAAGGCTGCACACACGGCTCACTCAAGAGTTTCTCTTTCCCCCACCCCCAATCCAACTGGCCAACATGCAAAGCAAACACTAAAATATGTAGGGCTTCTCTGCTAGTTATTTCATATTACTTGAAAGGGGGGGGGGAGTTAAGAGTAGCTCCCCACTTTTTGGATGGTACCACCACTATTACTAGCAAGCAGCGCAAAGCATAAGGAGTATTACTATCCTCAGCAACAAACCTAAAATGATTAAAGAAGTGATCTTCATTATAAAATATCCCCAATGGCAACCTCTGCAGGGTAACATTTGCATCTGAGAGTAGAGGCACAGAATCTGTATTTTACGTATCTTTTCATGCATGCAGGCCCCTTTTTAGAATCAAAACTATATATAGGTCCCACTTCAGTTGTACTTTTAGTATTAATTGAGAAAATACTTAACAAGATAACATTTGTGGAATAAGACCAAAAGGAAGCAGGACCTATGAAAATTATCTGTGCTCTAACCCTGGCTCCAGTTTATGCCCTCCGTTACTGAGAAATCAATCTTAAGACAAAAAAGACCATTAATTTTAAAAGTATCACTTTGTTCTTCGTAAGTTTAGGAACTATAAGAAATTTCAAAAGACAGTAATACCAGGTACCGAATGTACAGAAAGCACACTGGGCCCAGGCAGCACACAACAGACTTGCTTCATTAATGCACTTTTCCTGTTCTGCTTACAATATTAAACCAAGTACAAAAAAGATCTGGGTAGAAACTCTTTAGGTAACTCAGGAAAACCACAATTCTGAGGACTGGCGGCTAAAAAGTGACTTGAAGTAGCTGAAGAAATTCCACTTATTTGGCCATATGCCATCCCAGTTATTAAGGTATTCTGGTCTCACTCTGGATAGATGACAGTTGCTACATACACAGCTTTTTTGAGTTGAAACACCAGGCTCCACATTTGACTCTACAGTTTACTGAAAACAGTATGATTCCCATGTCAAAGACCAAAGCTATGTATGACTGCAGTCCCTAACCTCCAGGCCTCAGACTGGTACCAGCAGGAGGTGAGTGGCGGTGGGCCAGCCAGCAAAGCTTCCTCTCTATTTACAGCCACGCCACATCTGAGGGGAACTGAGGCAGTGATGCTAGTACTGGGGAGCCACTGCAAATACAGATTATCATTAGCAGAGAGGTTTGACTGTACAATAAATGTAATATGCTTCAATCATCCCAAAACCATTTCCCACCACTACCAACGGTCCGTGGAACAATTGTCTTTCATGAAACCTGTCCCTGGTGCCAAAAAGGTTGAGGACCACTGATATACGAGGTTGGAGTTCTTCAAGATGAGGCAACAAATCACACACACATTCTTACGATCTTGGAAAGGCAGCTGGTACAGCTGGCCATCAACCCTGCTAATTCTTCCATCATTGAGCTAAACAACATTCCAAAGGAACTCATATCTCTCTCTCTCTCTCTCTCTCTCTCTCTCTCTCTCATCCTCCCTAGTCCCATAGATTATGTTTACTACCTGGCCTCTGGCCTCTTAAAGAAGTGATGTTTGTAATAAAACATCTAAACTCTTCTTTCTGGCAGAATCCATATACTTAAATACACTAATCATTTTTGGACAAGCATGTCACTCTTTCCCTTTTTTTTTCCCCTTCTTTTTTGATGTAGGTATTATTGATTATGTACCAGTTATAAGACAAGAATCCAATTCAAAACATGTTACAGAGGAGTCTATATTAGTTGATTTCAGAAAAGACATAATCCAAATCTGATTGTCCAATGGAATGCTTCACAAATTTGTGCCATCGTTGCTCAGAGCCATGCTTATCCTCAGTATTGTTCTGATAGTAGTATGTGTGCTGCCAAAAGCACCCTTCTATTTCTTTTGAAAGGTTTTTCTACAGTGGTAGCCACAACCAAACAAACCAGGCCAAGTATGTGCATTCTTTTTGTTTTACCAAAGTGGTGCAGAAACTAAAAATAACAAAGATAACAAAGAACAATTAATAATAATTCACTAATTATTACCATTCACTCATTTCACAGTCCCGAAACTTTACCTTCAGGGTCTACTTCTGGCATCTGTGTGCCATGGATTGCCTTTGACATTTTTCAAAATCAAACTTCCCCCCCCTCCTCCCACTGCAGGCGGCCTCAGCTGCATCTCTGGGTCTCTGACCCTCTCCATTCACTAGCACCACACTGTGAGAGTTATGTCTAATGCCTGGTTTATAACTACCTCTCACTGTCCTTCATGAAAATAAATTCCTGCCTACAAGAATTCTAACACCGTAAGTCACAATTTGAATGACAGTAAATTTCACAACTCTGTCTACTCATTCACTCTTTCCACAAACACTAAGTACCATGACCAAGAAGATTCACCTCAAGAGCAAAAAGATTCCCACTCCTCATTTTATGATTTGTATTACTTTTATTGTCATCATATTATAAGCTTATATTCTGGTGGAGAAAACTAGAAACAAGTAAACAACAAGTAAGGTATTTGAGGTAGTGGCAAATGCTATAAAATAAATGAGTAATTTGACAGAATCAGTGCAGGAGAGCACAGGAACAGAGAAAACCCAACATGGGCCACGGCACCCTGAGTACACCTTGACCTGAACTCCATTACAGCCTCTGCTGTTCACTACCTCAGTACCTTAGGCCCATTCCTTGACCTTACCTGTGAAGAGCAGCACTGGATTGATTCCTGGCTCCCCAGAATTAGAGGGTCTTGCCTTAGGACACCCTGAGCCTTGGGTCCAAATGCAGTATCCCCCCGCCACCACCATCACCAAATGAAGAGAAAAACAAAAGCAGATCTCCATGGGGACTTCTGGGCCACCAGGGTCCATCAGAGGGTGTGAGGCTATGGGGAAGAGACAGGCCAAAGATAATTACCAACTTCTACCCTCCTTAGGCCCAAGACAGGACTCACTTGCCACTAGAAGAGCTTGTCTGAAAAATCCCCCAACTGGGAAGAAACTACTTTTCTAATAATTGGTTCTTTAAATGCAGTTAAGTCGACAAGTTTCTATACATCAGCCAGGGAGTATTTCCACCAGGACTTCAGTTCTCCAGATTTGCAAGTCAGAAACCTAGTGTCACAGGGAAAAAACACACCCTTTCTGAGAGTCTGTACGTGGCTCCCAACTCCACAATGCTCCCGGGGACAGCACGCCTCAGCGGCGCCAATGCCCTGCCTGCAGAGATGGAACAGCAACCCATCTCAGTTCGGTATTGGCAAAAGATTTCCCAGAAAAACTGGCTCCCTTCAAAATGGGAAGTCACCAATGAAAAGCACAAATGCAGGGTCTATGAGTACATTGTCAGTGCCTCCTGGGGTATGGGGAGCTGGCACGTGTACCAACAGCAAACCCAGGTCACCCTGCTGCCCACAAGATACTCGTTCTCACCCACAGCACTTTCTTCCTACAACTAAAAAATGAGATGCTACGTTGTGCATGATCAGGCACACAAAGCCAACAGAATGGGACCTTCTCATCAGTGAAAATGTCATTAGCAGAGACTATAAGACACTTTCCTGCTTCCTTGTCAGCACTTTCTCCTTACCCATCAAAAGGGGACAAGAAAAGAGGGGACAGGTGCCCAGCACCTAACTCCATAACATACAAAAGGCTACCATTACAATCCATTAACAGCACTGAATTCTTTTTCTAAAAAGATTAAGATTAAAAACAGCAACAGAAAGAACCCACAGCTTTGTGGAAGGCACTCTAGAAGTGGAGGCTGCAGCAGGATGAGAGAACTCCAGTGTTTTGTCTAAACAATAAGACTTGGGTCTGTTGGTACGTTTGCTAGTTTCTCCCCCTAATCTGGGGGGTTAAGGCTAATGGTGAAGGTGGAATCTGGCTGGATCATCTCCCCAGATAATACCATATGCTCCTTCAGTTTGTGTGAAAGATAACATTAATGCCCAGTTGAGAGAGACTCTACAGGGAACAATGGAAGGACCAGTCCATCCTTAAAGAGGAGGGAAGAGGAGAGGAGAGAGAGAAACAGAGAAAGACAGAAAGTCACAGGAAAACAGAGAAAGAGGAAAGAGCTACTCGGCCATAAAAAGAAGAAACAAAGTTGATATACACTGAGTAAATCTCAGAAACAAAGAGAAGGAATCTAAACACAAGTGTCTGCATTTAATTTATATAGAGTTTTACAACAGGCAGCACTAAACTGCAGTACTAGGAATCTGGTCGGTGCTGGCAGGAAGCACAAGGGCAGACTGACTGCCAAGGGGTACAAGGGAGCTTCTCAGGTGATGGAAGTGTTGCAAATGTTTTGATGGACTGGTAACACCCATGTGCATGCGGCTGTCAAAAGTTATCACACTGTAAAACTGAAATGGCTACAATGTGCAAATTACATTTCAATAAAATTGATTTTTTAAAAATCAAAACAGATTTACAAGACTTTTTTTTTTAACCAGAGCGATGGGAGTGCAAAGTGGTAGAATTAGCTGTGACAATTTATTACCTTAAACTGATTTCTCTGGAAAGTAGCCATCCAAATTAAATAAAAGTCAATGCCAAAAGCCACACCTCTGGCAATACAATCCAGGGACCTGGTCCAAATGTGGAAAATTTCACAAGTTTCATGCTGTTAAATAAATGTGAGTTGGTAAAGAAACATTTACAATGCAAACTCCCTTTCAGGGCTTGGGGCATTTCAAGGAAAGAATAGACTTTTATCTTTAAGAAAAGAGAGAAAGAAAAAGAGAAACCCAAGAAGTCACTGTTTTAGCAAGCTGAATCACAGTGCTATTTGTGGCTTGTATTAAGGAATTTGCTTTTGTGCTGTGCAGAAAAGCAGGTGTAATATTCACCTACGGGGAGAAAAAGCTTGCTCACAAGTTTTCGGACTTTTTCAACTGCTAGCTGTACCACAAAGGGTTCACCATGCTCGTGATTGGCACAAGGAGGTGGGAGGCTGGAGATGGGCACAGCTCAGGGCAGATACTGGATTCAGGGTGGAGGTGGTATTAATCCTCAGCCTACTCTCACCAGCTCCGTGATACTCCACATGAACAGGTCTCTAAGCCCAACAGCTTGTTACAGAAATATTACAGCAACTATTTTACTGCAGCAAAAGAATGTGCCATGTTAAGTACCTTAAAGGTGAAACTAAAATCTCTGCATCCACACCCATAATATGAAGAAGGAAGGAAGGAAGGAAGGAAGGAGGGAAGGAGGGAAGGAGGGAAGGAGGGAAGGAGGGAAGGAAGGAAGGAAGGAAGGAAGGAAGGAAGGAAGGAAGGAAGGAAGGAAGGAAGGAAGGAAACAATCTCTGCATTCCAAATGAAACACAGTCCTGTCGTTCACTCTATGAAGGTTCCCATTCCCACAAAGGGACTGTAGGCAGGTGGCTATAAGAGACAACTCAGAGTCTGAGCAGGGCACAGAAAATCAGGACAAATTCCCAGAGTTGGAATCAGCCACCTCCAGCCCCACAAATCAAAGTCAGCTCAGTTCCTGGCACAAAATGATTTACAAGTCATCCTGGCAGTGGTCATATCCAAGGCATATTTGAAGACAATAATCTTGGTCTAAATCTCAACTTCCAGGACTGGGCCACCCCAGAGCCAAGACAGGGGTGCTTTGGAGATCGAAATCCCATCTCTCGCAAGATCTGAGAAGACTCAGGCCCATTCCATCTCTGCACCTGCCAAAGCTCACGTAGGTGAGGCTGTCGACTTCCCTCCAGAACTACCCAGCAAGAAATGCAGAGGTGAACATGGCCCATAAGCAGGGCAGAGGAGGGGAGGGGAGGCGAAGGCAGTCATAATAGCACAGACTGTGCCATATTAAGAATCCCTGCCGTAGAATTCAGGGCCAGCCTTGTTTAACTCAGCCGGTGTTTCCCTATGTAAACCACTATTTCTGTTTTGGTGGGGGAATATGGGAGGGACTGCCAGTGCTATCTAAAAAGAGTAGGTTCGACAGATAGTATTTTCCACTGTGACTAGTCATTTATACAGAATACTGATTTTCTTGATTTTATTCTGCAAAGTGGCTATGGCAGGAAGCATCAATTTTTCATACTGTTTCTTCTGCAGGGCTATGATAACAACTCACATTCATGTATTTTTACATAAATCACATGCTTATTTTGCTCTAACTATTAGCAGGAGGCAAAGGCATTTGAGCAGTACCTCTGGAAATTAAATTAGCTATCTGTACATCAACCAGATGTACTTATTATGGCAAAAAAATAAAATAAAATAAAATAAATTAGCTATCTGGAGTTCACCTATTCCACCAGAGGTGCCCAGCCCACTCAGTCAACCTTGGAAAACCTCCCTGATATTAATCTCATTATGAGTCCACAATTCGAAGAAGACACAGAGCATTGTCAGTTTTCCCACTGCTTCCCTGACTTTCTTCTTTGTTAGAGGAAAATTCTAGATACCTGTTTTTAAATTACAGAGTAATATTAATACATGTTTACTGGAGAAAATACAGGTAAAGCATTATATCCTGAGCATCCATCCTTCTTCCTAAACTCTGATGCCTTTTCTCACCTCTGGGCCTTACACTTAACTCTGGAACACACTGCTCAACACCGCATCTTCAGCTGACTGATTCCTGCCCTTTAAGTCCCTATACTGTGATATACTAAAGTCGTCTTTCATTCTTCAGTGTGGATCAGTTGTCTCTCCAGACTCTGCTCCAACATGCTGATGCTTCATCTTAAAAAGAACTGGCCCCTCCCTCCATGATAATGTCATAGCCAGTGTTCACTATTGAGTACTTGACATTTAGGAGATCAAGAACTATTTCCCTTACAAACAAAAATAAAACTCAATTTATTTTGACCAGAGATAAACACTATTGATTTTGGTAATATCCTTTTAGTACTTTTCATGAACAAATAAACAATTTATTTAAATTACCCCCAAAAAACATTTAAACTGTACACACTGTTTTCTCACTTGCTTTTTTCACTTACAACATTATGTCATTCAATATTCTTTCTACCACATCATTTTAATGACTGCAAGGAACAGATGTTCCATAATTTAACCAATTCCCTGTTGGTTAAAATTTTTTACTATGATACAGTAAAATACACTTGATACACATCCCTTGAGGCTAAATCTAAGTAAATTCCTAGAAGCAGAGTGGCTTAATGAAATGGTATGTGAAACATCATACTAGTTATAGTATATATTGGAAGCTTAAACCATGGAATTTGCGTTTTTAAAGGTACTGACAGAATCTCCAAAGAATGAGGCACCTGAAACCTTCTTCATAAAAGAAACGACTAAGTGAACACAGTACTGCTTAACCCAGAAAAGATGAGCAATGAGCCTGTTGGATGAGCTATAACACTGAGAGTGACTTCTGAGGACAAAACTGGAACACGCTGAAAGAAATGGAAGGAGGTGCTCGAGAGAATGGAATTTTCCCAAAGAGATATCCAACATCGATCTTGCAGTTGCTTCAACTATTCAGGCTGAGGCAGGAAGGAATCCTGACAGAGGAAAGAAACTGGGCCAACTTCACAGGAAGGTCAGTCAGTCAACCAAAAAGGTCACTCATGTTCAACTACTACTATTTCAACCCTCCAGGGGACTTCCCCGCTGCACTCTTCAAATGAAACTGGAGAAAAGCCATGATTAAACTTTCCTATATTCGCCTAAGTACTGTCCAAGCACATAGCATATTTACTGCTCAAAAAATGCTTAAACCAATTTCACCAATAAACGAAATGTTATGGTGGATCAAACAGTGGATCCCATCAGTGACTATAATACAGTAACATGTTTTCCAGACACCTCCTGCCTTAATTGGAAGGGTCTGACTTAGCTTATGGCCCCCACTGTAACAAACATGTAATAAGGTATTAAGAAAAGATGAGGCTAATGACCAATTTGTTTTAATTGTCTAATCTCACTGTTTTTAAGGAAGGAAGGTATTCAACAGATCAACTGTCACTATTTAACCACAGGAAAGGAAATAGGACTACCTCTTCCTGGATTTTTTTTTTTTTTACCAACGTTCATATGTAAATGAAATATGTTTCTCAAAGAAACTTACTTTTAAAGATTTTAAAGGAAAGTAAGGGAATGAAGAAAACAACACTGTATTTCAGCTTCTGTGAAAGGCTAGTTTCTTTAGAGAAGCTGAAATTAGCTAAATGACAATGCCAACTTGGAGGCTAAGAATAAGGCTTCTCAGAAGCCAGATGGCCTGTGAGTTTGGTTTCTCTGGCTTCTACTTCCACATAGAATCAACTTCAAATAGTCTGCCTTCTAAAAGTTCATTTAGAAATCAGTTTAAAACTCAGAATGCATTTCATCATAGAAATGATATTTGAATGGTGCCTGGTTTCCCAAGCCAAAACAAAAGAGTTAAACAAAATTCACTAGTATAATGAGAAAAGAGAGCAAGGGTGAAATTCCCAAAGAGATATCCAACATCGATCTTGCAGTTGCTTCAACTATTCAGGCTGAGGCAGGAAGGAATCCTGACAGAGGAAAGAAAAGCCCAGTCACCAACCATGCTATGCATCAAGTTTAGAATGGAAACTCAAGGTTTAAATAGGAAAAACCAAGTGGTGGTCTATCATTGAGCAAGTGCTTCTTTTAGTTGTCACTTGAGTGGCTCCAGAGAAAATAATTAAGTTTTAAGCTACATTGGCTGGGAGTCTGAATTTCTTAGACCCAATGAATTATGCACTATAATGAACTCTGTAAATGAAATGAAACCAGGCTCTGCTATCCTAGCAAATTTGGGCAATGAACATATTTCTCATGGGCTCTCAGCAATAAATCTGAAATTAAACTAATCACATAATTAAAGGGAGAGTCTAGGTGAAATACAGAAATATACAAAATTTCTCCCCATAAACCAAAAGGTTCTTGATGGAAGTGCATCATCAGAAAAGGAAAATTATCCAAAGGCACTTTCAAAAATGGACCAACCACATTTTCTAGTTGGTGAGATACAGGCCTCTTGTTTGTTTGTTTGTTTGTTTGTTTGTTTGTTTGTTTGTTTTAAAGCCACAACCCCTTCCCCAAAGGTCCAAAGAATTTTAAAGTAAAAATTAACTGCAATACACTAAAAACAAAACCAAGAAAACATGTATTAAAACTAACTTCAGGCCGGGTGCAGTGGCTCAGGCTATAATCGTAGCACTCTGAGAGGCCGAGACAAGGAGGATCATTTGAGGTTAGTAATTCGAGACCAGCCTGAGAGCATGGGTGAGACCTGGCCTCTACTAAAAATAGAAAAACTTAGCGGGGCATGGTGGTGTGTGCCTGTAGTCTCAGCTTCTCGGGAGACTGAGGCAGGAGGATCACTTGAGCCCAGGAGTTTGAGGCTGCTGTGAGCTAGACTGAAGCCACAAGAACTCTAGCCCAGGCAACAGAGTGCCTCTGTCTTAAAAAGAGAAGGAGAGGGGAGGGGAGGGGAGGGGAGAGGGGGAAGGGGAGGGGAAGAGGCGAGAACTAATTTCGAAGTGTACACGGTCAGGAGAAAAGAAAAAAGATAGGCTGTCCATTTTTCCCCACCTTCCATGTGGTTCTGCACTCCACTTACCCTTCATGCTTTTATCCCTAGGTTCCCTGAACCCTGTTCTCCCCTACTCTTGTGAAAAGTCTACCCACACCTATTTTAAAGTTTTAAAAAAAAAAAAAAATTGGAAACTGGTATGAAAGATCTAGGGAGGGGCTATTAAGGTTCTGTTTCTGGTTAAACAGGTGTGTTCAGTTTGTGAAAATAAAAGTTCAAAGATTTTTAAAGTACCTGAAAAGGCATTTGAAGGACACACTACTATTCTCCTTTCCCCAGAATTTAGACTGAATAGCAGGATCTGTATGAAAAATGGTCAATCCAACAACTCTGCTTTGTTGCTGATGGGAAAGGAGGCTGCTCGGCTGGTGGGTGGGAAGCGAATCCCAACTAAGTCTGTGTTGTCCTGGTGCTGGGAATGATGAACTCCAAAGCACAATCAAGACACACCACAGGACTGTCCCCCTCAAATATAACCACCTAACTGGGAAGCACCTGAAGCATCTGCCATTTGTGACCTCAAAGTATAAAAATTGATGTTGCTTGCCAACGGAAACCCAGGAAAACTTTAAGCCTTGGGATCTGCTGGTACAGCTTCTACAAACCTGATGGTTAGAAAAAGGGACAGATTTGGTACAAGTGGATCTCCAGAAGTAAATGGAATTCTTCTTTATATTTTCAAAATAGACAACAAAACCACAAGTGAATACCAGAAAATTCTTTCCTTAAAAAAGTTCAGAATACTGTACATGTGTCTATGACAATGCTTGTAACACAAATTCCCTAACTGTGAACTCACTCATACACTGCCCAGTAATCTTTACAACAGTCAAGTACATTTCGCACACACAGAATGCTAACAATTAAGTATTAGAGGAGTACTCCATAGAGACCAGGAAAATCAAGGCCAAGAACACTTAAAACTCCTTGAACTCCCTTTATTTTCATTCAACAATGATGTCTGCTTTTACCTAGTACCCACGCTGTGGTTAGGGGTGCTTTGCTGACACACCAGAACCCATTCTGGCTTAAACCTAAACTCGTTCACAGATGGAAATGAGAATCACAGCACTAGAGAATGAAACCAATTTTTAACTCTAAGCCGAGGTATGTTGTACGAAAAGATGGTGATGATGACGAATGAAATTTACTGTGGTGAAAACTTAAATCAACAACCAAAGGCATCTAGCTGTTTGGAAGAAACTACATAGAGTGAGGTATTTTATCTTTCCAAAAGGGAGTAACAAAATTAGCTAATGTCAGCATTCTCCCTGCGCCCCTTTGGGGTGGGGGTCAGGGGAGGCCCACATCTAAGCTGCTCTCTGAATGGGAAATCCCACATTACATTATATTGGGGGGGGCGGTGTTGCTTAAGGTCACCAGCCAACATCAGCCTTCGATGGACATTTTTTTAAATCCTTCACAATTTCTTTAACAATGCTAGCAATATGGCTAACATGCAAAGGACAGAAGGCCTTTTGAAAGCCTGTGACAACTTCCGTAGGACAGGCTGGTTTTCCAGCTGGGAACTACAGACAAGAATCCCTGTCTACCCTTTTGCTGGCTCCCAGTGAGTGCCCCTGCCGGTCACTGAGAAGAGGAAACTTGGTTGTGGTAACTCCAAAACAGGCTGTAAATGCTCCATCACAACTGGTGGTGAAAAGCCTGCAGCTGAAAGGAAAGGGCCAGTCCAGGGGGCGAAGCACATGGTGAAAACAGTTGCTCAGCCTCTCCCCGCCCTGCACCAGCCACACAGAGCAGCCAGGATGCACCACAACCTTGCAACAGATTGAGCCGCCTGCCAGCGCTGGACACCCAGGAAAAAGCAGAATGCTCAGCTCCTGGCTGTAACCTAAGAAAACAGACACCGATAAATTAGCCAGGGCTACTGCGTTCTCCCTGGACGCAGGGCAGAAATCCTTGAGAGCCACAGAACAGTCTGTTGGGTGGATTTTAAAGCCTACAAGGAAACGTTCAATAAATATTTGTTGATTGATTCTTTTTTAAGAGATGATTAAAGGGTTAGAGGGGGAAAGGCCACGGTACAAAGGTCAAAAGTAAAGCATCACTCATCTAGGTATAGGAGTCTGTGAAGGGTCCTTTGACAGTCCGGCCGCTGCAGAGAGGGCTGCAGCCACGAGCTGGCTTCTGCCTGGTGTCTGAGGATTGAAGGACTGGGAGAGTCTGCCACGTGAGGCATTAGGGTCCTCTCAAAAAATGAATAAATTATCACCTCTCTGGGTGTTACCAAAAAATGGTTAATCTACTCAAATTATAGTCAGCAAACTATGCCCATTCTCTGCCACCAACTACAGGAGGACGGGAGAAAGAGGCTGGAAGACTCCAGCTAGGCAGTGCAAAAGGCAGATGATCTTCAGGCCCATATGCCAAGGCTGGTTTTATCAGGGGGCGTAACCATTAGCACCTGCGCTTACTCTAGGACTATTTGCATCACTTGACATTTATTACCTCCTTAAATCCTCACAGCAACCCAATCAGGGAAGAGATTGTGATCATCTCTCAGCTGAAGAAACTGAGGCACAGAAAACACAAGCAACTTGCCCAGAGTCACACAGCTTAAACACAGTATTAATGTTGAGGCTTGAATCCAGTGATCTTAAGCACTAAATTATGCCCTGGGTTTAGGACGGGTTTCAAGATTACTTGTTACTAAATTTACAGCCAGGATTCACTCAGGTGAACTAAAAGGAAGGCACTTACCACTTAACAATGCAAACAGCAACTTCTGCATCTGAAATAACATTGTCAAATGGTATGTGACATGGTAACATACTATTTTACCACTTGCCCTCGTCGAATGGTGTTTCAGAAGTTCAAAACTTCTATTCTCTTCCATTACTAACTTTGTTCAACTAGCTTGCTTTGTTTAATGGTGACTGTGTTTGGGTTTTTTCCTGGGAACAGGATTCAAAACATTCTCAAATAATATTAATTACAATGTAACAAAATATGGGCAGCTTTTCTCACATTAGGTCTTATCTGGCCAGGCAAAGGAGATATGGACAAAGGGGAGACAGGAATTTTAAATAATGCTCCCAATAAATTAAAAGAAAGCAACCTAACAAAAATGTTGGATTTTAGAGAATCAAGCCGTAAGGCTAAGAAACATCCCAAAGAGGAAAAGGCAGCAGCAACAACCTGAGCCCCAGGAGTTAGGCGGCCGAGGGCTAGCTCAGCTCCCACACTGCTTACTCAGCGCTGCTGCCTACAGCCCTGCTACACAAGGAGCGTCAGCACCACCCAGGAACTCGCTTGAAATGCAGACTCCCGGGCCCTATCACCAATATACTGAACCAGAACAGACAACATTTCACCAAGGCCCCCACCAAGACTGGCAGTTGTTTACTGAGATTCCTGGGCATGTTCCAGTTTGAGACGTGCTACCTGTAGGATGTATGCCTTAAGGCGTGATCGGACTTTCTACCAGAAAGCAAGTGGAGGTAGGGAGGTAAGGAACCAGATGCTACTAGCTTGTCACAAAAAGACCAAAATTCTATAACTTACCTTTATAATTATAAATCAGAATCACCCTTTTATTATAACTCCTCTTATAACCAAAGTTATTAAAAATCCTTTGTAATTTAACTTCACGCCCATTGCCCATTTTGAAAAATAACCACCAAATATCCTGATCATAATAAATGTACATTAAATGATGTTACATGTTATCCTTTGCCCTAAAATTGGCCATCCTAGCAAATGGACAACCCTGTCTTAGATATGTAAGAAATTCTCACTAACTAAAACATAGAAATCAACAAAGCTACAAAAATAAGAAAACATAGTAAAGAAACATCAAGTACAGGCCGGGAGCGGTGGCTCACGCCTGTAATCCTAGTTCTCTGGGAGGCCGAGGCGCATGGGTTGTTTGAGCTCAGGAGTTTGAGACCAGCCTGAACAAGAGCGAGACCCAGTCTCTACTAAACATAGAAAGAAATTAGCTAGACAACTAAAAATATACAGGAAAAAAAATTAGCCGGGCATGGTGGCACATGCCTGTAGTCCCAGCTGCTTGGGAGGCTGAGGCAGAAGGATCGCTTGAGTCCAGGAGTTTGAGGTTACTGTGAACTAGGCTGACATCACAGCACTCTAGCCCGGGCAACAGAGCAAGACGCTGTCTCAAAAAAGAAAGAAAGAAAGAAGGAAAGAAATATCAAGTACAGTGACCACAATCAATATAAAGCATGCACATTAACGGTCCTGATTGTCATCAAGACAAAAACAGGATTTATGCTACTAAACCAGCAGTGAAACACCACTCTTAAAGTAACACATTTAAAGTCATTGTAAAATGATGGATTTGGAGATCATGAATCATCTTTCACAAAGGAAGATCAAAAGGCATTGCCTTCCTTCCTCTCCTATGTGTCCAAGGAGCTATAAGCCATTTTCTTTCCCTTCAGAGATAGACTTTTCCAAAAATTACCAGTGACCAAAAACACATACTGATTCACAATTTGTCAACATTGATAATTAGTATTAATCAAAAATCTTCCTGCTCCAGAAAAATAAGTTGCTCTCTTTCCCTATTAGAGCACACATCACTAAACCAGACATTTCCTTCTCAAGCTAATAACATATGTTCATCAACACACCAAGAAGGCCGCCCCATTTCCTGATTTGACTATAATGCTCAAGCATCCACATGATTTCCCTTATGTTTCAAATATGCAGGACAACTACAGCTTTTCATTCATTCTTCCTATCAAACCCCTGTGGGGAAGAAAACAGATTCATCCCACACAAACTACTTTTAAGGACTTACAGACTGTAGTTAATTCCAGAAAAGAAATGAAATTTGGCTAATGATAGCCATTTATTGTTATACTCATATAGTGGGAGATAGATTGCAATTTTATTCATTAGTGTAATTTAGCCTCCCATCATCAATACATAAGCATCACTTCCAGTTACTCAGATGAAATTCGGGTGCAACGGCTAGAAAAAAATAAAGGTATAAAAGAGATTCAGTAAACATCTAAGGATCACACCGATGACTGATTTCAAGCAAAAATGTCTAAAACTCATGACAGAAAGTGAAATGCCCGTGATTAATATGGTGCCACTTCTGAATGCATTAAAGTTCAGCTAATACTCTCACCAGTCTCTGAAAAAAGAAAAAATTTTTAAAGTAAAAAAGAGCTCAAGCTGCAATTTGCTAACTCAGGTCACACCCTATCATTTTGTAGCTTCTCTTCTTTATGTGGCCACCACTGTTCCTTCGGAATTTTTTAAGAGCTGGTATTTGAGTAATTATAGCCATTTCAAAAATAGTTACTGAAAACCCAGTTACCTATCTGCACTGCTTTAAACCTCTGCCTTTGAGTCTTCAGTATGGAATCTTACCTAGTTCATTTACTGTCCATAATCTTCTCAGCCCAGTATACTTTGCTTCATGGCTACCAATATTCACTGATTAAACAGTTATCTACTAACTGACGATTGGTAACTATCTCTGACAGAATCTGGGTAACCCTAACCTTTCTTTAAAAACTGTTTGCAATCAACAATGCAACCTCTGTGCAACACCACAGTCCACGTGGTTACTGGAGCCTTTAACATCCCTAAGAATCATGGATAAAGGGGAAACTACCTGCCCCCTTTCCCTACTCCCCCTTACACACACACACACACACACACACACACACGTGTGTGTATATATATTTACATATATACATACAGGAACACATGCAGCAACAGTGACAACATGGGAGCACTTGGTCTTCGCAAACAGGCTCTACCATCCAGTAATTGGCTCATAAATTTCACTCATAACTTGAAACAGAGAGGGTCCAAAATGAGCAATCTGTAATTTTAAATGTTGTCATTACTCTCCTGGCTGCAAGCAGTTAAAGAAGGCCTCGCAATGAATTACGGGTATGGTTTATTACTCTGAATGGGCTCAGAACAAGCACAGTATCTCAGGAAGCTGGAGATGACAGGGGAAGGTTTCTAGGCCTAGATGCTTCCATGGAATGGGGCGTAAATGTCACACATCCAATTGCAGTGGAATGACGCTTTCTACTCCCAGGCCCTTCCCTCTTCCCTAATCACACCTTTGAGGTGGAGAGATTGTACAAATGTATTATCATGCACCTTTCCTTAAAATATGTCAAATCAGGCTTTACTAGCCTTTAATCAGAGTCTCTTAAATGCTTATTAGAGGAAAGGTATGGCATCAAAGAATTAAAAACAGAACAGAACACCCATCTAACCGGCACTGCTGAAAATTTTTCCAGCAGCTCTCAGCCTGAGCATTATTAACAGTTCCACACTATCTCAACCCCAAAAGCATGGGATAGAGAAGCACACTCTGGAATCAGTGACGTATTCTTACAAATACTGGACCAATTAAAAAATCACATTTCAAGCATGTCTGGAATATCATGTTGGTCACTCACAGAAGACGGAGACATCAGAAACTTGAGGGCTGGGGGAAAACAAAAGCCCACATCCACAGGGCCTGAGACCCTGGCACTGGCCAAACAGGACCCCTATTCTCTTAAGGGACTCCCCCACCACCATTCTCGTAAGGCAAAGTAGTAAGAGGAGATGAAGTGATCATTCTCAAGGCAAGTAGACCAAACTACCAGAAAAAATGATTCAACAGAAAGTCTTCATTCACCCACGCTCACGCCCACCACTCTCAAGTGAGGAAACAGACAGATGTTGCCTCAATAACTTCCGGCCACACGGGGATTGCTCTGGGAACTGCAGCAGGACCATGTGCATGGCCCTCAAGCTCTGGTGCAGTGGAGAAAGGGAACTGAGACATTACCGCAGGTTTCAGCAGACCTAGGTTACCATCCTCTTGTTTCCCCGTACAGGCCTAACCAAGCAGGAAACCAGCAGCTCTCAGCGAGGGCCAACCTAGGTTCAAACTTCAACTCTACCCTCTCCAAACTTTAAATTCCTTCCTATAGAAAAAAGGTTGACACCAACTTCTGAGAGCTGATGGGAGGGCTTAATAAAAAATGAAGCACAAGAATGCACAGGGAAAAGCTAGGCCTCAACAAATGTCTGGGTTCCCTCCAAAACTCCCTGACCTCCTCACCATGCAGACGGGTAAGTCACGGCCCCATGCAAGGAGCAATGCCATTCCTCTCAGTGCCAAGCACATCTCTGCTGTGCAGACACCCAAAATGTACAGATTACAAGTTACCCTACTGGCGCTCTCATCTTTATAAATTAGTTGTCAGTAGCAGGAACGTGATTACAACAGTCAATGGTCTTTCCCAAATAGGGTTCCAGAGAAACCTAAGGTCCCAGAGGTAATATTTAAAATTAGGGCTCACTGGTCAACTGAATTTGAGAAATGTTGGGTATCGCCAGGTTTCTCTCCTTCTGGTGTGTTCATGTACACCATGATTTCTAAGAGTCCTGATACCCCCAAATTATATGACCAAAAGTATTCTCTCCACTCTCCCTCAAATTAATATATTTCTCAGAATACATTTGAAGATATTCCACACTACTTTCTCTCATTCAATTTTGTTGGTGGTTTGATTTGGGTGTTAGTACTGAGGGGAGGGAATGTTTTTATAAGTAAAACATGAATAAATGTTCACCTTAAAAAATGTAACCTATACTGAGTGTGAAGGGTAAAATTATGAAAGTTTATTTTCACCAGCTAAGGGGAAAAAGGAAAAGGCAATTATCCTAATCCTTTGAGGTTTCAACTGTACAAATAACAGAGAGTTAACAAAACGTAAGTTAGGAAAACTAATGGAATTTCAAGTTTTCATCATAGTGGGGAGTCCTTGGGAACCTTATCAGAACTATGATTCCATTACAAATTGTTTAACAAAAGCTAGTAGTCACCTCTCAGGAAAATACTTTGTTCTCTTTTTACTATCAAGAAGATTAAGAGAAAAATCCTGAGAAGATACCTAAGAAAGCAAATTAACAAACTTGAGAAAATAACTTTGATTACATTCTGATTTCTTGTTGCCATATATCAAATGATTTACCTCATTTTCTGTTGCCATATATCAAGAAAAAGTTGGGCAAACTCCCCAAAATGCCTTGGTTACTAAGTTTCTGCTAAAGAGTTCTTGAGAAGAGCCCTTTCACGAATAGGTACTACACTGTAAATGTGATTCAGTTTGTGATTCAGTGATTCAAGCCTTAGATCTACTTGTGCACTAATTTGGGTTAATGTAAGAGGGCATTAAGAAAGTAGTATTTTCACTATTGGGGGGTGCTAAGAGACCCAAAAAAAAAAAACCCCGACCAAGAATGTTGTATTATCCCAGTCTTTTTCTACTTTCTGAATATTCTGTACTACGTATCTGTTAATTTTCAAAAATAAAAATATTAACAGGTTATATCTGCAAAGATAATATGGGACTGACTAATCTAATACTTCCTTGTTTCCACTCTCCTACCAACTCTGACGGGAGTGTTATATGAAAAGGAGTCTGAAAGGGATTGATTCGAAGAGGGCTAGGATCTGCTACAGATCCTACAGAGAAAGGAAATGATGGCGTGAACTTACCAAGCCCAGTGAGTAGGGGCCAGATATCACTAATAAGCCAGGGGTCCTCGAACTGCAGCCCGCCGAGGACATTTACCCGGTCCGCTGGGTGTTTTTGCCTGTTTTGTTTTTTTACTTCAAAATACGATATGTGTAGTGTGCATAGGAATTTGTTCATAGTTTTTTTTTTTTAAACTGTAGTCCGGCCCTCCAACGGTCTGAGGGACAGTGAACTGGCCCCCTGTTTAAAAAGTTTGAGGACCCCTGAATAAGACTTGTATATGGGGAAGGAGAGTCTGAGCGCAAAAGGACTGTGACTTACAAAAGCATCAACACCCCAGGCATGGTGACTCACACGTATAATTGCAGCACTTTGAAAAGTCAAGGCGAAAGGATCACTTGAGAGCAGTTCAAGACCAGCCTGAGCAACATAGTGAGATCCCGTCTCTTTTTAAAAAAATTTTTATAATGTATGTACATAAGTCAAATAAAATTTAATTAATTTCTTTTTAAAAAGCATCAGCAGGCCGGGTGCGGTGGCTCACACCTGTAATCCTAGCACTCTGGGAGGCCGAGGCGGGAGGATCGCTCAAGGTCAGGAGTTTGAAACCAGCCTGAGCAAGAGAGAGACCTCGTCTCTACTAAAAATAGAAAGAAATTAATTGGACAACTAAAAATATATACAAAAAATTAGCCGGGCATGGTGGCGCATGCCTGTGGTCCCAGCTACTCGGGAGGCTGAGGCAGAAGGATTGCTTGAGCCCAAAAGTTTGAGGTTGCTGTGAGCTAGGCTGATGCCAAGGCACTCTAGCCAGGGCAACAGAGTGAGACTCTGTTTCAAAAAAAAAGAGAGAGCATCAGCAGATAAAGAGTAGATGAATAACACCTGGAAAAAAATTCTAAAAACATCTGGTTGCCACAACAACACCTATAGAGGTGCTTTAGGTGATAGGCTGGAGGACTTCTGAGATTCACCCCAGTTACTCAAACTGGAAGTGGACACTGGAAGGGTGGAGATGGTCAGAGGATGTGAGCAGGAAGCCAAGACATGGCCACAAGGCCAACCAGGGGGAGCTATGAATACTGTGGTAGAAACTAAATGTAAGAAACAAAACCTTTTAGAAAAGTATCAAAAACCATAAACATGATCGAGATTTACAAGGGCTGGGAACAAAAAGGATGAAGCTCCAACATCTTGATGTGTCAAATAGTGAGGAAGTGCTCAGAGGACGATGGGGGGACATGTTACAGGGACACAGGCGGCAGCTTAAAGGGGTCCCAATGCTAATGTCCTGATAACTGTACTATGGATTTAGAAAAAAATAACCTGAATTTTAGGAAATACACACTGAAGGGTTTGGGGATAGAAGGGCATTACATCTGTCACTTATTCTGAAATGGTTCAGAATTAGAAAAATTAGGAGAGTAATGGGGAGTGGGAGACAGAGGGGAAGAGAGAGAATACAGTCACACAAATAGGATATGGTTAATATTTGGGAAATTCTTTGTACTTGTAGGTTTTCATTTTTAAAAATCACTTGTAACACATACCACAAACTAAGAACCAAAAAAAGTATTACGGAAGAAAAGGATGCCAAGAGGAGCTCCAAGAGATGAAGAGACCACAGTGTCACTGTTTATACTGATTTGCTGCTGCTGTCCTCTCTTGGCAAAATCTTCAAATACTCCCAAAATGATCTCATTAGAATGCATGCTACAAATGCCCAACTGCAGTAACTTATGCCAGGAATTATGCCAAAAATAATTTTCAAATAGCATTTACTTCAAACAAGTAAAAATGTTACTTACTGACAAAGGCATTGGGGTTTTTGTTTGTTTGGTAAGTTGTTTAAAAAGACAAATGGAAACTTCTCTTTTTGGACTGAAAAGAGGCAAGATCAGAAAAGGTAGGAAGTTGAAAAAAATATATATCAAAATACTTCTATGCACAACGGTCTAGCCTCACAAAATGGCCTAAAACATGTGGTCCTTCTCTTGTACATTTATGTGAGGCATAAAATGCTTTTTAAATATAAAACGCTAAGCGGCCAAGGAGTTGTTCAGTAATGAAATACACATTTCTTAAACCATTCTTCATCATACGCAATCTCCTTCCAATCAAGTCTACCAGCAATGCACACAATATAATTTCCATTACATAACAGAGCAGCTATACCACTGGTGAACAAGACAAACTGAGAAACTCAAACTGCATGTCTCTGGATCCAATGGGTAATAGCTATTTGGTTAAAAAATCATTTTTTCAACTAAAATGGCCCTAAAATGCTTTGCTTCTTCAAATCTTACTACCTATACAAATTAATATCACAAATGACACATCTGGTCACACTAATGGTCCACATAAAACAAAGACATGGTTCTACACCAAGAAAAGTTTACAAAAGACCAGGGTAGGCAAGTTCTACTTACTCATTATGGAGCTCTCAGGTTATCTAAATCCCTGAATTTGGATTTATACGTTTTCTCGTTGAAGAAATTATATCGTTAATCCACCAAACAAAGAAAAGGTTCTCTCAATTCGTAACACTCTCTCCTAAAACAGCTTCTGCTCCAGGATCCTTGCTCTGTCTCGAGCTTCCAGAAGTCCCCCAGTTGACAAAGTCCTTCCCCTGTATCTCTATTAGCAAGAGCCAGATTGAGGTCCTCACACTGAAGCCAAATCCCATTAGGGATGTGCACCACTCCAGCTTAAAAATCTTCAAGTGTACCACTCACTGGTTCTTGATTCCCGATGGAAACAAGTTCTAATTCTTCAGCCTCATCTCCCCCACACTCCAGCAAATGCACATGCTGGTGCACACGTGTGCACACAAAGCAAACACAACATGCTGTTCCAGGCCCTGTGCTTTCACTCGTCGCTCCCCTCTAACTGCAATGTTTTGGTCCCACTTCTTTAACCTTGCAACAGCCTTTTAATTTCTACTCATTCTTTAAACTCTAATTTCTACTAATTCTTTAAAACAACGGGCATTCCCTCTAGAAAGCCCTCCCTGACCCACACCCCTAAAGTGGTTAGACGCCCCCTTCCTAGAAGCTTCCCTAATGGCCTGTGAACATCACAGCTGTTGCCTATTTATTACTGGGAGTTGCAGTCTGAAAACTCCCGCAAACTGCATCTTGGTATCAGAGTCACCAAGAAAAACAACAGTCAAGCACTGAATGGAACAATGCTTTACACAGAGAAGAGAGCACAAGATTAACTTCAGGAACAAGGGCTGGAGCCCCATGGCCAGCGGGTCCTTCCTGGCAGGGCCACTAGCCTGCATGCCACCATCTCATGCTGCAACAGGAAGACCCTGGTCCCTCCTCTCAGGGGATAGATATAGCAGAAGAGTTGGCCAGATGCCATGACACACACACTTAAGTGGAACAAAGGAGTACACACTGATTCTGAAACATGGAGAGAGATTCCCACACAAGGTGACAAGTCCAGCACAAGCCATAAGGACTATATCTCCTAACAAGGAAGTGTCTGTGCCAAAGACCCATTCTTACGGTATCAAGAGGGGTCAAGATTGCAGCACAAAACCACCTTACATTAATCATCGGTCTGTGTACCTATCTCCCCTGCTAGAGACAATCTTACTGGGAAATACTAATTCTATATTTACTAAATAAATAAAAACATATTTAACAAGACCTTATCACAAACATACACAAGATTCGTTCAAAAGCCCTGTCCACTAATTCCTTTGTTTACAGACATTTGTCCCCTTTCAAGAACTAAAGTTCTTTAGAAAGGAATTTCTAAAATAATTTTAAGTAGAAAAGTTTTACAAGCATCAACAGGTATGACAACTTAATTTATTTATTTTATTTATTTTTTTTTTTGAGACAGAGTCTCACTCTGTTGCCCGGGCTAGAGTGAGTGCCGTGGTGTCAGCCTCGCTCACAGCAACCTCAAACTCCTGGACTCCAGCAATCCTTCTGCCTCAGCCTCCCGAGTAGCTGGGACTACAGGCATGCGCCACCATGCCCGGCTAATTTTTTCTATATATTTTTAGTTGGCCAATTACTTGCTTTCTATTTATAGTAGAGACGGGGGTCTCGCTCTTGCTCAGGCTGGTTTTGAACTCCTAAGCTCAAGCGATCCGCCTGCCTCGGCCTCCCAGAGAGCTAGGATTACAGGTGTGTGACAATGTAGTTTAAAAAAAGGAAAAAGGGTTATCCTTTGAAATGTGGCTAAAACACTATGAATTCATAATGTGTGAATTTGAAAGTTTGCTACTTTTAGAGATCAGCTCTGGCTCTGTAGGGAAAAAAAAATGCCAGCAGACCTAAACCTAACCACGAATCACCAACCACAAAACTTAATGACACTCTGGCACATTTGAAGCCAGGGACCCTCCTGGTGAACTGACTAAGTAGGGTCAGGGGCATGAAAGACACTAACCAGGCCCCTGGAAGGGCTTTCATTTATTTCAAAATCCTATGCATGTGGGGCTATAAACAAGGAATTAATAAGCCTAAAGCTAACAGTGTAACTTTCATTTAACTGGTCCATTTCTTAGATTATTTTAGGATGCACAGCTTTCAAAAACCAAACTGTTTTTCAAAGCTTGAAAATGACAAATGGCAGTTCTAAACTAAAAGAACTTACCACAGTATTTTTTGTATTTGCCATTACACATGAAAATCTTTCTAAAACAGTGCCCTGCTTTGAACTTTATTATAACTTCATCTTCCAGTGGCTCTGGTTTCAGTTTTCACATATATGAATGGCTGCTACAGTGGTCTCTGGAATGCTCTATCAGCCTCACTGAGTAGCAGCACTATTAGGTTCTGGTGAATCATTTCGCCAAAATACAGCAAAAGGCTTAAGATGTCTATTTCCATTGATGAGGTATTATTCCATATTTGATGCGCCATCCTAAGAACACACAATAAGTTTAATACACAGAAGATGTTCACAGTTAAGAGAAGTAATCAAAATTCAAAACAACCCGAAATCTTTAAAGGCTGTGCAATCAATGGTTAAAGAAAACTGCAGTTGTACATTCAAAAATTATATAGCTGTTAAAACCGCTATTATGAAAAACAAAAAGGCACACAAAAAACAAATACAAAAATAAGCCAAATCACACAGGGATGACAAACCCACAGAATACCTAAGACTTGCCCATTATGAAAACCTAAAGTAAAGGGGGTTTGTTTGAGAAAAGATGGCAAGGCAGGGAGGGAGGGGGTGCTAAAAATATTATTATGGAAAATATGCAATAACATAATAAAATGTTTATGGTAACGTCCAGTTTTTAAAATGGAAAACTAGGCCAGGCGCAGTGACTCACACCTGTAATCCTAGCACTCTGGGAGGCCGAGGCGGGAGGATCTCTTGACCTCGGGAGTTCGAGACCAGCCTCTGCAAGAGCGAGACCCCAATCTCCACAAAAGATAAAAACATTAGCCAGGCATGGTGGCACGCAACTGTAGTCCCAGTTACTCAGGAGGCTGAGGCAAGAAGATGGCTTAAGTCCAGGAATTTGAGTTTGCAATGAGCTATGATGACACCTTTGCACTCTTGCCTGGGCGACAGTGGGAGATTCTGTCTCCCATCGGGGGGTGGGGGCGGGGAGGCGAAGAAAAAGGAAAAACAAAATTGTATATACAGTAGGATTACAAAAATATTTGCATGGAGAGAAAGAACAGCTATAAAAAAAAAGCATAGTAAAATGTTTACCACAGTTGTGTGGGGTAGTGGAACTAGGGATTAACTTCTTTTCTGCCTTTCTGTGGTTTCTGTGTTACTACTTGAGAAAAAATATTATTTTAGAATATGCATGTGGCCACTGTGCAGGATGGCGTCCCACCTCTACTGACCCGGAACGTCTGTCTGCCTGCTCAGTACACTGCTCCTGACCATGATGATTCTGGCGTCACACACAGGTGCTCTCTCCGCTGTATCCCTTCACTGGAGGGTCAGTGCTCCTCCTCTAGTCCAAGAAACTCCCCTTCCTCATTTAAGTGCTGCTGAGTCTGATACAGCCTGCAAAACCAGACCAGTTAGGTCGGGTAGAACTGTAGGGGGAAACAGATTGTGCCTGTAACACCTCCTTCAGTACAGCAAGCTATACCACGTGTGAAAAGCGAGGGGGGTAACAGAATCAAAACTTCAGGAAGATGAATAAAGGAAAACATTTAACCTAAGAGAAGACAAACACTTTAACCAAGATGGTTTGCAGCAACTATACATGCTTCATCTCATGTGAATTTTTAAAGTATTTTTTAAATCCATCTAAAAACATTCACTAACTCTGCATCACATGAGCTTGATTCTGGCTTAACACTACAAACCGCTTACAGAAAGCAGTTAAGACTGACAATTCTAAAGTTGACAAGAATGTGGAGTAGCTGAACACTCAGAATTGCAAAATGGTGCAAGTATGCTGGAGAAGTGCGGCGGTTTCTTACAAAGCTAAACACAGCCTTTGTATGACCCAGCAATTACACACCTAAGTATCTACCCAGGAGGAAGGAAAAGCTGTGACTACAAATAGCCTTGAACACAAATGTTTATAGCAACTAACACCCCCAAACTGGAAACAACCTACAGTCCGTCACCCAGTACATAAACAAATTGCAGTATGTTTATGCAATGGAATATTATTTGGAATGAACTACTGATACATGCAACAACATGAATGAATCTGAAAACATTATGCTGCAAAGAACAGGCAATATTTTATCTATAGTGATAAATATCAAAACAATAGCTAAGGAAAGAGAAGTGAATAGTATGTGAGGAAATACTTTTAGAGTAATGAAAATACTCTTTCAATTGTGATTGGTGGTTATAGGGGGATATATAATAGGCAAAACTTCAAAGATATATATACTTGAAATGGGTGCCTCTGACTATATGTAAATTATGCAGCAATAGAAGTACAATAATTTGGTTATTAGCAAAATTTAAGAATGTTCTCTCTCCTCCTTTCTGTGAAGAAAGGTGGTTCAATGGCTTATAGATTCATCTATTTTGCCCCCAACTGATGCAATACACAGCTTCCTATTCCAATGAAATCAAAGTTTTTTTGATGACTTAAAGAGTAGTTATGACTGGCTTTATAATAACAAAATAATATCTCCTATCCAACCCCCCAAACACAAAGAGTCACACCAGGCTGCTGACAGTACTCTGAATACAACATTCATTAATTACTCTTCCTTATTCTTTCAGCTCAACTTCATCTTTCCCTTGGACTCACCCTTCTACTGGAGGAAATCACAATGACTTCTTAGACTGAGCACAGTGGCTCATGCCTGTAATCCCAACGCTTTGGGAGGCAGAAGGATCGCTTGAAGCCGAGAATTCAAGACCAGCCTGGGCAATGTAGCAACACCCCTGTAGTCCCACATCATTTAGCTAGGTGTGGTGGCACACCCCTGTAGTCCCACCTACTGGGGAAGCTGAGGCAGAAGGATCACTTGAGCCTAAGAGTTGGAGGTTACAGTGAGCCATGATTATACTACTGCACTTCCAGCCTGGGTAACAGAGTAAGAACCTGTCTCAAAAAAAAAAAAAAGACTTAAAGGCCCAGCTCAGCTGCCACCTTTATGGACCTTATGGAATTAACTATTAATTGAGTTTCACCAAGCCCAATCAGATCATTTATTTCTCTGTGCAACCAATTGTTTCCCAAAAGAACTGTCCCAGGTGGTAACATCTCCCCTCATCCATGACTTGGACAACCACCCCTGCTCCATGCCCCCCGTCCCTCAGTGTGAAGCTATCAACTAATACAGGCTCAACTGCTCCAAAATGAGGAAAGCTGACTGACTTAATAATGGCATATCTCTGGCTTGGGTCCCAGAACTGTGGGGGACTGTTCCTTTCCTCTTTACTAGCTGCGTTAAGGGTCGATCTTTATCTTCTTAACCCCTCCAGAAGGCAAAATCCAAATGTGATACCCCACACAGCCTGGTTAATGTGCTACAGTAAGTTCTATTTTAACTGCAGAGGGAAAGAAAAAGACTTTAAAACAGGGGTCCTCAAACTTTTTAAACAGGGGCCCAGTTCACTGTCCCTCAGACCATTGGAGGGCCGGACTATAGTTTTAAAAAAACTATGAACAAATTCCTATGCACACTGCACATCTTATTTTGAAGTAAAAAAAACAAAAGGGCAAAAACACCCACATGTGGCCCGCGGGCTGTAGTTTGAGGACGCCTGCTTTAAAATAATCTAGAAGAGGCTTTAAGAGGGAACCCCCTCATTTGTACAAATGAGGAAGCTACAACCTGAATAAGGCACTTGTTCATACATTTGACACTGAGCACCTACTATGTGCCACTCACCGCAAAGCAGTCGGACTAAAGCCATATGTTCACAACATGTGAACATACATGTTAACAAAACAGATAATACAAAGTCCCACCCTCGTGGATCTTACACTCCATGAGAAAGGATTCAGACAAACAAGTAATACCATGTATTATTCTTGGCTACTGTTCTACTTCAACGTGCTCACCATACCTGCAATGTGCCTTCCACATGGCCCTGGTGGTCATTCCTTGAGACTGTCACACCTTCTGAGCTTTTCTGACGTGGTTTGTTCTCTCTGTCTAAATTGCTTCCTGTGTCATCCCAGATACAAGTATAAGAAATGCCTGCAATACTGTGCTAGGTATTGGGCGATCAACAGTAAATGGGGCAGAAACAGTCGCGGCTAGTAAGGAGGAAAGGAAAAGTCTCCCACAGCCCTGGGACCCAAGCTCACAGAGTCAAAGAGCTCACATGTGGGAAAGCAGATATTATACAAATCATTTAATAAATGTCCATGATTCAAAGTGCTGCAAGTGAGAAGAGGGTACAACTATTGGCATGTTTAACATGGGCTCCTGATTTAGAAAGGCCTCCTTGAGGAAATGACATTGAAGCTGAGGCATGAAGGTCAAGGTAAGACCACCCCCCCCCCATCCAAAACAGCAGGATAGACAGTGTTCAAGGCAAAGGGAGCGACTGCAGGAAGAGGAAAAGAGATTCTCAGGAGTACTTAAGTCTGTGAACCTGGATCAGTAAAGTCACACTTTCTTTCACTAATCTCTTACTGACATAGTATTCCCTAATATTATGAATGTAGGCCATAAACCAGATATGCAAATAACTGTGAGTCTGGTATCAATAAAAGTTGCAAATACTCTTAATACTATCATAGTGGTTGCAGATCTCTTCAAATATCTTCACTGCTTTCAAATTACAACAACTGGATCCAACATCAGGACTTGTTATTCAATGGGGGACAAAGAAGCAAATATTAGCACATCACAAATTTGTTCTTTAATATTTTGATGGCTATACTTCAATGCAATCTTTTGTAATCCTGGGAATTTTACTTATAGCATTTGGAAACATTCTAAGAAGGGGTCAACAGATTTTACCAGATTGCAAAAAAAAGTTAAGCACATTTGAGAAAAAGAATATGACATGTGGTTTGAAGCAGAGAATAAGAAAAAGAAAGGCTCAAGGGTTTTTGTTTTGTTGTTTTTTGGAGGGCGAGGAGGAAGGTAGAGTCCACAGGGCCTAGCAAGCCCTAGTCAGAATGTTGACATTTAAGACCCAAGGGAGGCCCCTGGAGGTTTTAAGGTGTAACATGATTATTTTCATTGCTATCTGGAAAATGGAAGAAGGCCAGAAAAAGGGGCAGGTGGCAAAGCTAAGGTGGGTCTTACTTAAGGAAAGGATCTGAGTGGCTCATGTGCCCCAACATGAGTTCCTGGTGGCCTGGACAGCAAAACTGAAGCACTTTTAGAAATAGAGCAATTTCAATAGAAACACAGCACTGAAAGAAGAAACCTTAAACTTAGCACAATCAATATATAAAGAATAACCCTATCACTCAGTTATACTTTGGAAATTGCTGAGGTTGCTTTCATTAAGTGGATTTTAATATATACATCTGATACATCATGTGTGTTTTATGCCAGCAAAATTCATCTAACAGATTCCAAAGGCTTTCTAAATTGTTTTGTTGCAATATAAATTTCTTTTAAGGGGATGCATGGCCAGAAATCACGCTTCCTGTGTGCAACATGCAGGACTTCACATTTGCAACGAGGCACACATTCCAATCCATGGAGGACGCAAAGGTTAGAAACACAAGACACTGCCTTCTTTTCTAGAAGTCTGTTATCCTCTAATCTCATTTATTAGGGAATGTGTTAGAGAACTAGAAAAGGTCTCTGAGGAATCAAAAGCAATTTCAAAGTCCATGCATGAAAGCAAGGACACCCTCTTTAAGGATTTTTTTTTTTTTTTTTACCTTTACTTCACACAGTAATTGCCTGGTTAACTGATTTCCCATATTATAATTAATCACATGATGAAAATATAAAGGTACACCTACAGTGGTAAGTGGTAAGGGTCAAAAAAAATCAGGAAAACCTCAAGTTAATGAAAAAGCACAAGTCAATGCAGTTGTTCTAAAACGTTTTTAAAGCAGATATAGCCTCTAAAAGAAATCTCATGAGTGCCAAGTATGTACAACAGGTAAAAGCAATGAGCACTGACTGCAATCCAGGTGAGCGGCTCAGAGCCAATTCTCAGGGGGAAGCTACCAGACCCAACTAAAGCAGTTTTATTTAGTGGCAAACTCCTAGTTTTATCTCTTTGCTGCCTTTTGTCTGTAACACAATAGTATTAACACAAGAGGATGCTACTTCTTTATCACTTTTTGGCCCTTTCTAAGAATTATAAAACTCAAAAAGTTAATTTATCTAGACTTCTATGTATTTAAGTAGACCTTG
>CAUYPO010139764.1:0-20105 GCA_963574435.1 Cheirogaleus major
CAAATCAAAACCACAATGAGGGCCCCGCGCGGTGGCTCATGCCTGCAGTCCTAGCACTCTGGGAGACTGAGGCGGGTGGATCGCTCAAGGTCAAGAGTTCGAAACCAGCCTAAGCAAGAGTGAGACTCCATCTCTACTAAACATAGAAATAAATTCCTTGGCCAACTAAAAAGATAGATAGCACCAATGAGCTGGGCATGGTGGCACAGGCCTGTAGTCCCAGCTACTTGGGAGGCTGAGGCAGAAGGAGTGCTTGAGCCCAGGTATTTGAGGTTGCTGTGAGCTAGGCTGACACCACAGCACACTAGCCCAGGCAACAGAGTGCTGTGGCTCTCTGTTGAGCGAGATTGTCTCAAAAAAAAAAAAAACACAATGAGATACCATCTCATCCCAGTTAGAAAGACTATTATCAAAAAGACAAAAAACAACAGATGCTGGGGACACATGCAAAGAAAAGGGGATGCTTATACACTGATAGTGGGAATATAAAGTAGTTTAGCCACTATGGGGATAGTATGGAGGTTCCTCAAAAAACTAAAATTAGAACTATGAGATGATCCATCACTCCCACTGCTGGGTATATATCCAAAACAAAGGAAATTAGTATATTGAGGAGATATCTATGCTCTCATGTTTATTGCAGCACTATTCACAATAGCAAAGTTATGGAATCAACCTAAGTGTCCATCAGCGGATGAATGGATAAAGAAAATGTGGTATATGTACACAATGGAATATTATTCAGCCATTTTGCAGCAAAATTAATGGAACTGGAAGGCATTATGTATAGTGAAATAAGCCAGGCACCAAAAGACAATTATTGCATATTCTCATTTGTATGTGGGAGCTAAATATGTGGATCTCATGGAGGTAGAGAGAATGATGGGTAGAATGGTGGTTACCAGATGTTGGGAAGGGAAGGGGGGAATGAAGAGAAGTTGTAAGAGGCAGCAAGAAGGAAAACATCTGCAAGCCACGGAGAGGCCTCAGAGGAAGCCAACCCTGACGGCACCTTTATCTTAGGCTTTCAGCCTCCAGAACTGTGAGATAATAAATTTCTATGGTTTAAGTCACCCAGTCTGCAATATTTTGTCATGGCAGCCCTAGCAAACCAATACAAATTTGGGGACTGAGAAGTGGGATGCTGCTTAACAATTACCTAAAAATGTTGAAGTAGCTTTGGAACTGGATAGTGCATAGAGGCTGAAAGAGTTCAAAGGTGAACATTAGAAGGAACCAAGGTTGCCTTTCAAAGACCGTTAGTAAAAATATGAACATTAAAGGTGATTCTGTTGAGGTCTCAGACAGAAATGAGGAACATGTTATTGGGCACCAGACAAACGGCGATGCTTATTATAAAGTGACAAAGCACTTAGCTGAATTGTGTCCAGGTGTTTTGGGGAAGGTGGAAATTGTGAGTGATGAACTTGGATATTCAGGTGAAGGAAATTCTAAGCAAAGTGTTGAGGTGTAGCCTGTGAGAAAGACATGAATTCAAGCGAGGTAGGGGGCAAGAGTGGAATATTATAGAGTAAATGTGTCCCCTCAAAACTCGTATGTTGACTTCCTAACCCTTGATGAGACAGTGTTAGGAGGTGGGTCCTTTTGGGAGGTAGTTAGGTCATGAGGGTACAGCCTTCATGAAGGGAATTATTGCCCTTATAAAAGAGACCTCAGAGAGCTCATTGTCCTCTTTCAGCTGTGAGAGGATACAGCAAGAAGTCAGCACTCTGCAGCCTGGAAGAGAGCTTTCACCAGAACCGTACCATGCCGGCACCCTGTTCTCTGACTTCCATAACTGTGAGAAACAAATTTTTCGTTGTTTATAAGCCACCCAGCCTATGGTACTTTGTTATAGTGGCCTAAACAAATTAAGACTCCTGGCTTGATTCCTGTTTTGTGTTACTGATATCTTTGTTTTATTCTATTCCTTCTTACTTAGACTTAATTTAACTTACTGCATTCTATATACTTTTGTGACCCAATTTATATTCTTTGGAGTAAGAAGACTATAATCAAACCATAAACAAACTAGCCCGTAGACACTATCACTCTTTTCTCCAGTGTTTGGTCTTTACTACAATGAATAGATGATGCCTATAACTTTAGTATATATGAAGTAGGTGTGTGGGATTTTTTTCCTAGGGTTTTTTTATAAGATAGATTTGTACTCTTTCTACCAAATTTCCTACTGGCATCTGTACATGACTCTATTATTCCTTCTATTGCTATTCTTATTGCTTTATTTTCAGTAAAATATTAACATTTGGTGCCAGACTAATTAAGATTTTAAAGAACCTGAAGACCTAGCTTCTAGTTGCCATTATTCATAGGAAGATGAAATTAGGGTTGTTTCATAAGAAATATTGGGTGTCAGTGCTGTAAGACTCACAAAGGAAATGAGAAGATCATTTCAGTAGGAGAAATAAGAAAAAGGAAGGGTATAGAGAGATAAAGGCTTTTGGAGATCATTTGTGAAGAAATGAAGTTCCCAGGCCTTATGTGTACAGTGAAAGCTTTAAGCTCTGCAATCACAGAGGGTACACTCACTAGCATCTGTCTTACAGACAAAGTCTGGCTGCCAATACTGGCTGATGCAAGCTACCTCATGTCAGCATTTGTGAATAGTGCACAGATAATGGGTTGTTACACAAATTTGTTTCCAAGATGCATACAGAGTGATATAAAAAGTCCTCCTTTGAGCATCACCTGTTATTGTTTGTTAATAACAATCCAGCCATTAGTGTGTTCTGCAAAAATTATCATAAAAATGTATAGTGTAAAAAGATTTCCTTCTTTTAAAAATATTATTGGCTCACAGAGATATTCTGATAAAGTTGTTCTTGAGTAAAAAAGGGTAGGTTTGCTACTGTTATAAACTCCAAAGTAATTAAACCAGATGTGATTTTTAAGTGAGGCAATGAGACAGGGTAGCCACACCCAAATATGTTTCGTGAAGGTGCTGTACTTTCTTTTTCCAATATATCTCTAGAATTTTCAACCTCATTGTGTGTGATAATTCCTACCTGACTATATTATACTAAACCATGTTCTTTTCTTGCCTCCAGCTGTGGTAATGGGAAATAAACAAGGCTGATATTTACAACTCCATTTTCTTACTTGCTGAAATATTCTACGATTTTGTTCCCTGATTGGATTCACACAATTACTGGTTTGCTATTTTCCAAGCTATTGAGCTCAGGTTGCAACTAGATCAGAATTCAACAGCCAGGGTTGCTCACTGGAATGATAACTTCTTGTGGCATAATTCTCACATTTTCATCACTGATTTCCAAGAGCAAGGGGCAACCTAATTTTTAGATCTCAGAGCTCACTTACATATGTTTATTACCTATGTGAAAGACTTATTTGGAAAGTAACTACAAGGAAACAGGAGAATATTCATTCACACATGTCTCATCCAAATTGCTCCCTTGGATGTTTTGCTTCTTTCCAAACTGGAAAACGATATGAATCTGCACATATTTAATTCTGAGGCTATGGTATGATAATTTTGGGCAAAGGGGTAATTTAACACTAATGTAGTGTTTGAACAAATAGTATGTAATTCTGTTATACACAGAAAACTTTGGTATTAAGTACTATAGATGAGAGTATGTTATGCTATTTGCAAAGATCATTTTTGTCACATTTGTAGTAAAGGGGTATTATTCTTCAAACTTGCTACTTACTTTTGTTTTAATAGAAATACTTTTGAGAGACTTCTAGGTGGCAGGAATTGTGGGACTTGCATATGTACGTGTGTGTGTGTACGTGTATAAGAGTTTTGAGATCACTAAAAGAGTCAATATTGTTGAAATGTATGCATCTCTTCTTTGCCAGTAGGTTCACATTAAAATTTGGGGGAAAAGTAAACTTACAATTAAAGGCTAAGTTACAAATAGAAATGAAGCCAAGTTGCGATCTCCATGACTCACACAGATTTGTCATATCTTGTTGTTTTGTCCACTAGACCCTGGAGAATATGGTGCACTTTTGTTGGTATTACTAGCCTGGCTTTGTTCAAGGATTCTCAGGAACTGTCCAGCATTCTTTGAAGTACTGAGTAGCATCAGTTCATCTCAAAGATCACTTGTGTCTAGTGGCAAAAGGTCCAGAAGTCAACGTCTGATATATGTAACTTTAAACTTGCAAAAGAAGTGAATTGTATTCATTCTGAGGCTCACCTTGTGGTACATAAATGCTCTGATACGCTCTTGAATCAGTATGATCTTTATAATGTCTTCAGTGACTAGACTGAGAAAACCAGCAAAAATGCTAGGGAAAACATTTAATACCTACACTTTTACTTTATTTAGTATGCTATAGTGCAATTTCCAAAGTACATTTAATATAATATCGAGAGTTACCTGATGTATTTAGAATCCTCATCCCTTTTTTAAAACTTCCCAGACTGTTCTGAGCTTTATCCCCCATTCCTACATGCCTCTAAATTTAAATTTTTTTCGAAGCTCAAGCTCAAGACATAAATTTAAATTTTAAGCTATTACTTTCCATAAGGTTCAAGATGAGAAAAGCCTGTGTTTATAGTCTTCAGTAAAAACATCACCATCAACAATGGTTTTGTCATTTACGCACATTAAAGTCTCCTAAAAATCAGTATTTCCCAAATGCAAGAAATTGAAAAGCATAATTTCTGAGTTGGTGGTATTCTCTTCAACTCTTATGGTTTTTTTTATTGCTGCCTAATATTTTGCATACTGTTGGGCAAATTGTGGCATGCATAGATTGTATAATGATCAAGTCAGGATATTTGGGTATCCATCATCTTGAGTATTTATCATTCCTATATGTTAGGAACATTTCAAATTCTCTCTTCTAGCTGCTTTGAAATATATGATACATTATAGCTAACTGTCGTCATCCTACTCTCCATAGCAGCCAAAGGGTCCTAGAGGGTAGGTGGGATTGACTAAAGATCAAACACTAGGATTTCTAGTTTCTATAATGCTCATAGTTTTGAATTTATTGCTCACTTGCATTTTCAAAGCTTTTGGTTCATTTGCCAAAACATGCATTGAAAAAATAAATCCTTTTTGTAAGTTCCCTTAAGCTTCATTATGAGTCACTTGAAATAGAATCAAATTTCCCTGAGAGTGTATTTTTCCACTGTTATTGGGGAGAAATGAGTAAAATAAGAAATTGGGGAAGGCGATCAAAATAACTAAAATTAGTTTTATTAAACCATACATACATTTTTAGAATGCATTTCCAAAAATTTCGACGGAAGAATTTTATAAGAAAGAATCTCAATTTTATAAGAAAAAAATAGATCTAGTATATCCTTCACATGCCTTCATAATTTGAAGGTGTTATTAATAGTCAGACTTTCTACCATCCAAATTTTTTATTTTGTGCTTATTGTAACATAATGGTGTATCCTAAATAAAGAAAACTTAGAATAATATACTGTTGCTTATTTATCCCCCAAAATTAAGTCTACACTTGTGAGATCTGATAAGGAACTATATGAATAAACAGCACTTTGGGGCAAAAATTGTGCTTTATTCATAACTATATGAATATATCCCTACCCTTAACTTCTAGCCCAATACCAGACACATAGCAAGTCCTCAATAGATACTTGTTAATGAATGAATCAGTTTAGTTTGTAATTATAACCATGTACTAGGCACTGTAACCTAATTATTAGAGCTATCCTTTTAACTTAAGCTACATATATATATACACACACATATATAAAATAGTTTTTCTTTCCTCTAAGATTTTATATAAATTTTGCATTTCTTTGATTTAGGATTAAATTCAAAATTCTAAAACTCATTGGGAAACATTATGGTTTTAAAGGAAGACTTCTCCCCAGGCAATTTCCCCCAGTCTTTACAGTAGAAGTCCTCATCCACATTACCAGACGTCTCATAAACCTTGACATGGCACTCTCCTGTGTCAATTTTCATGCCTCATCATGAGAACAAGATGAGTGATGTTATATTAAAGACTTTCTGTTATTTCATAACCTTTGAAAGTCACTGAGTCTCAAATATAGTAATATTATCCCTGAAATTTTCCTTTTTGATCTACTGTACATTTTATAATTAATCTGCACAGAATGAAAGATAAGCATTAAGATCAAGTAGTTTTGCATAAACAAACTAAGTAAGAAGTTAAAATAAGATAATCTAACATTTTTCCCTGGATCAACTATAGCCAAATACAAAGTATAGCATTCACAAGGGTCAGGTTGTCAAAGAACAAGATAAATTAACACTAAGAATAGTGAGACAGAATCATGAAAGCTCAAATAATTGTTTTAATAAAGAAAGGCCTTTTGATATTAACAACAAACAAACAAAAACCCTGTTGGGTTACAAAGGCTTTAAGGTTGATTTTTGGGTTTTTTTACTTTCATGTATTAGATTCCCTGAATAACAAAACTAATATCTTATTAATATGAAACCACTAATGCCATAATGAGTGTTATGAAGTATTAAAATCATTATCCACTGAGATAATGCTAGATAATCACTAAGCTGAGTGAATGCTTCAGCCTGAATCAACAGTGTGTTCAGTACATCCATTTGGGGAGATTGGTCCTGAGTGGTTTTGGCCTATTTTTATAGCGTGTTTCCATGACAAAGCCCAAAAATAAGCAGAAATGACCATCTTTATTTTTCTCTTAAGGGAATGATATGGAAAAAACATAAGCATTCACCAATGCTTCATAGTACCAGTAGAAGACTAAAATTCAGTCTGGACAATTGTTTGGTTTTAGACAATGGGCAATTTATTTATTTATTTTTGTTTCAGTCTTGTAGCTGTGTAGAAAATTTAAGGTGAATTCAGAAATTAGATAACACAAATGCTAGCCCACAGAAATTCCGCATGCTACATCCATGTGAAGCATAATTAATGCCTTTTATTATTACTAATGCCATTGATGTCTCTCAACAGACCTTGACATCCCCTTTCAAGTCAACAGGAGGGAAATGTGAGAGGTAGGTCAACCCGTCTTACTGGTGCCTCCATCTCTCCAGGTGAAAAGATCCTTTGCTCCACTCAGCCCTATGGATCCAGGAAATCAGCAACTAAGGAACAATTGTGACCTCTGAAGTAAATAAGTTTGCCTGTATACAAATTTCAGAGGACATCAACTGCTCCCTAATACTGCCTTAAAAATTACATGTATGTATTTGTGTGTGTATGCAAACATTAATATATATGTTATATGTAATGTATATATTTTATATACAGTATATAAAATATATTTTATATTTAGGTAATGTTACATAAATATATGTACATATGTAATGTTAAAAGTGGTTCAATAAAAAGTGACCTTGTGTCTTATTATTTCTATATATCAGAAATAATCATATTTTATATTTAAACATTTAAAAATTTTTAATACATTTGAACTTTTAAAAGAGTACCATAAAAATTTAAAGGCCAACTTCTGCTTTGGGATAATTTATGATTCTATGAAAATTTGCATGACATTTCTATCTATCTTCCATTCAAAGTCTAAATTTAAGAGAGTGTGAGATTATAGCAAAAGGAGAACGACAGAATTGAGCCAGTTATCGGGAAGAGCTCAGACCAAAGTTGCTTTTTTCTCAATTCTCAGAACTTTTTCCATTATTTCATTTAAAAAATCCTGTTTTGTTATAACATATCACTTTAAAAATGTATATAGGTGAAAGGTATACAATCATTAGGTATTTCCTGAATTTCCTTTAGAAAAACCTTAAGTCAAACAATATATATTAATCAGAAATTGTTCTTCATTCTCACCATGGATGAGCCACCTAAAACACTCTTGGTCATAAAGCAAATTCTGGAATTATAAACATTTGAGTTTATTTTTCAGTAGAATGAGGTCTCTGAAATTGCTCAGAAATCAAAACTGAGAAGGCTAAGCTCCCTGTTGAATACTTCCAAGTATTGGATTAACAAGTAAAATGAGAATCACACTTTCAATAACTGTTGAACATGTGGGAACACGTGGATACATCCCCAAGGCTCTGAGTGATGTAGATTTTACCACTTCCTTTTACGGTGTAATTTCATATTTTTGACATGAGAAAAATAAACCCCTAACAAAAACCATTTGCTTTTAAGCAAATCCAGTCTATTTTCACAGATTTGTGCTGGTCTCTAACATCTGACTTATTATAAACTGCAATAACAACTTTGGTTAATTTCCACCTCCCTCCAAGATTCTACCATAAAGCTCACAAATTCTGAAGGCATTTGAATGTATTATGGTACATATTTAGCTGCCAACCTAGATTTAACCAACTGCATGTTTTGTATAAACAGGCTGAAAGTACATAACTCATTACCTATTGTGTTGTCATTTTTTTTTCTTTTTCTTTTCCTTCTTTCCTTCCTTTCTTTTTCCCTCCCTCTTTCCTCTTTCCCTTCTTTCTTTCCTTTCTCTCCCTCCACTGTTTTTTGCAACTATAGTAAAAAGTCATTATTACTGTCTAGACTTTTGTTATAATAGTCTACATTTTTCAGAACAAATTTTGAGTTAAAGTACTGAGCCTCAATAGTGTTTACTTTGGTCCCTGTTTTCTGTACTTTCTGGCATTCAGCCCTTATGTGAAAGATTTTAAATAAACTTACACTTTTCATCCTTTTGTTTAATTTGCAAGGTGAATTTGGATCCATTTGAACCTATTGGATTCAAAAGATCATTGGTAGGAATATATGAATTTTTTTTCAGATGGAGCCTAGCTTACTAGACTGAGGAAAATAGGATTGAGCCCCTTTCCCGGACATTGCACTCAAGGAGGGGAAATGGAAGAGAATCTTGCCCAGGGAGCAGATGGCCAATGGGTAACGATTCGGAGAGGCAGAACACAGGAGTCAGCTCACCAGAGCTTTCCCACTTGCCTCTGTGGCTCTAGCAAGTTCTCTCCGATTTGCTCACATTGTTTACTCTGTTAGTGTTTTCACATTATCTGGTTTCGTTCACATACTGCCATTTAAGCCAATTTCAACACTGGTCAAGAAGCCAGGGAAACTGATGAAGTGGCCAAAGGTCTCAGAGGGGTAGGTGGGACTGACTAAAGATCAGAGTCACTTGTTCTCATGCTGGAGTTTTAAATGGTACATGCTTATTTCATACAAAGAAAATAGATTTACCTAGATATTTAGTATATCCTGAACCACCCTTCTCACCTGGGCTGCTGTATAAATTCCCAGGAATTGTGGTATCATTGTGCTTGATCTCTTGCAATTATGGTGAGCAAACATTCAGAATTGTCTAATTCCAATTTAAAATATTTTATTCTGCGTCTCCACAAGTTTATTTATGACCAACAGTTGAAAACACACAGCAAATAAACACATGTTAACTACTTAAATTGAGTAGTACCATGACATGAAAGCACTCCTCTCCCTTGAGAAACAACAGAGGGCATGTTTCCAGTCCCTCTGTGAGGATCCTGCACTTCACCCAAGGACAAGTAAGACCAGTAGAATCAAGATGATCACATAGTGATTAGGAAAATCGTAAAAGCATCTTAGAATTGGATAGACCTGGGTTCAAATCTCTACTTTAAAATTTATCATTGTGTGAATTTGGCCTTGTTACTCTCTGAGCCTTGGTTTGCCAATCTGTTAGTTGGGAATAATTTACCTTTGCCTTAAGGTGTTGTTATGGTCATTAAATTTTAAAATGTATATAAGGGACAGTGGCTGAGACATAGTCGATGCAAACTTACAGCTACAATTATTTTGCTGTGATGAAATAATTTCAAATTTAAGAACTTAAAGGTCTATTCAGCAAAGAATATGATAGAGCTTTTCAGGCAGCTTTATGCAATCCCACTGCAAAAATGGAGCCCCTTCCCTGCTCTACTTCCACCTGCTACCACCTTATTCGGTGAAATATCACCTATTCAGAAGAAATTAAATGTTTCAACCCCATTTAATCCTCTGCCCTTTCTATGTTAATGCTAACAAAAGTGTCTTCTTTCTAAAAATGAGAACGGTTGAGCCACAGGGAAGAGTTCTGCTGTGGTTGGCAGTCGCAGAGCAATATTCTGTTTCGCTAGGGAGGTTAAATCCTCAATATCCTAATAATCCACCCCCCGCTCCCGCCACGTACATACAATCTTGTAGCTAATTCCAACCCCCAGTAGTTACAGATAGTTACAGACATATCCTATCTAAAACTCTTTATGAATTCAGACCCAGGCCACTGAATCACCCTGCAGCTGAAATCTGGTCCAGGGATGCCTTCCATGCTGAAGCAAAGCCTTTACAGAGTGTTTCAATAGTGGAAGGGCTCACTGTCATGCTTGTTAGCGTCTTGCTCCAGTACACAGAAAAATTGATTCTTTTAGCAGGTCAAATTATTTTTGTAGTTTTCTTTTTTCATGCACAGTAACCCCATTCTTTTACCTGGTCAGTTCCTTTAAGAAAGATTCGGTTAGGGGAGCTGCATCTTATTATCTTCTGCCACCAATGCATGGTGCAAAGACAGTTTAATTCTTAAGGAGAGAATCATTTAAGTGTGACCTATTGTGTTAGTCTGGATGCTTTTCATATCAAGCACTGGGGAGTTAAAGAGGTCTTTAATTTGTCTAAACCACACTGATAAGTTATATTGAACTTAAAGTGCCCACTGCCTTTTCCAATCAGCTCAACTATTCCCAGATATTCTAAGGTGAATTTTAAATAATACAAAATCTTTAGCTAATGTCTCTAAAAGGATGCCTAGACTATTACAATGGCTGATGGGACAATTGTCACATGGCTAAAATGATTATTACAATGTCTCATAGGACATTTGTCACATGGCTAAAATGATTTCCAAATATTGTACACTAGCGTCTTAAACACATTCCACCTAATTGGGACTCTTAGCTTCAGCATTGGTCTATATTCATTCATTAGCAGTATTATTGTACTTGTCCAAATAAACAAAAGCAGTATAATTACAGAACTATGGCCTATAGGTTTGAGAAATATTAATACTACAGTTTCTGGCTGGCAAGAATTGTTGTTGAGACAATGAAATCCATGTGGAAAAAGAGTATTAGAGATATAATTGATAATAGATGTAGAATCCATCTGCCCACAGGCCATAACTAAAATGTAGGAAGATGAGTAGAAAGACACAATAACAAAAATAACTAATGTATATATATTGAGTACTTACTTTGAAAGATGTTTTGTCAACAATATCTTATTGAATCTTCAACAAGCCTAGGAAGTATATACTATTTTTTTCCTATTGGAAAGTGAGTCTTAGAGAGATGTGAATTGCCCAAAGTTCCAAAGATAGGAAGCAGCAAATCTGAGATTCAGGCCTATTGCCATCAATGCCCACACTTGTAATTATGATGCCTGACTATCAGCTTCTAACAAGTGTGAACTTGGGGATTTATGTGGCCCTAACGTGGGCTTCTGTTTGCAAACGCTGGCAGTAGTGGGCTAGACCAAAGGTGGCACATGGCCCCGAGTCATACACCTAATAACCAATAACCATAATGAGGCTTCATCCAGCAAGATCCTGAAGCAATCTATCAGATGTGTTTCTTGGCCAAGAAGTACTTTGTCATGTTGTGCTTCACAGTGATTTTCCACAGTGTGTTTCTTTGATTTCTATCATTTATTGTGACTGAAATTAACACAAAAAATATATTTAAAACAAGGTTGTTTGGGGAGTACATGGGCTTTTAGGTTTCTGTTTAAATACTCTGTGGGCCCAAAGCCTGCCTTTTACCAGCTGCTTGGGTGTCATATTATATTGTCATTGGGCTTGTTCCGACACAGGGGGAGTGAATGGAAGGGGTACACATTCACAAGTGATACAGAAATGTCTTCTGTTTTCAGTGATCTATCTGAAAAACCTTCTCATGCAAAGACATTTCTACAGACTTCAGACAAAAGGACTCAAAGCCAGGACCTGATAGACATATTTTGATTTATTGTTTATTCTCTCCCAAAACTAAGGGTGGTCTATTACCATTTACTCAGGTCTCTGTTTCCTTAGTGAGGCTGAGAATTGGAAGAATTACCTCTATTACTCTGATCCAAAAATAATGAAATAATTAAAACAAGAGCATTGTTTTAAAAATTAACTGGAAAATAACCCAAAACCCAACATTGTTAGGATAAACTTGCCCTGTGTCTAATGATCCCTTCAGCTCTGAAAGATTTTTCAAATTTACTAAGATATTTAAAAATTGAGTAAGAGGCTTAGCCCTGAATAAGCGGGCAAAGAAGTCTATCATGAAGCTTAATTCCATTCCTCATCTTCTAATCTCCTTCACCCAATCCTCACCTGGTCCCATGAAGACCTGAAATAGAAGCAAGAGGAGCAGAAAAGCCTAATCGTTGTCTCCTCTGGCCTTTCCCAGGCTTCAGCTATTTGGGGGGAAACTCTAAGACTGGCAACATGGTGGTGTGGCAGAGGTGAGAGTAGGGGAGTTGTGGATCCTGCCACTCAGATGTCTGGCAAGCCAAGCAAATGCTATCTTTCAAGAGCCACCCATCTTTTTCCCTGAACTAGAAACACATGGGCACACTTTATAATTCTAGTGTTTGAGATGGTGACTAAACACCCTGCATCACAGGCAAGTCATGCTCTTTTGGGTTTTAAAAATACACAGTTTGGTGTTTTGTGGGATTCAACCTAGGGGCTCTGTAAATCTGTTAGGTAGTGAGTCCTATTCCAGTGATATCTGAGCTCTCCTCATGTGGCTGCCTTCATCTTATCCTCTGGATCTCAGCTCAGAAGTTGAATCCTCAGAGGGGCATTTCGTAGTTCCCCCTATATAACCTCGGAGCCCAATTTCTCTCTGTCAGAGGATACTGTTTTTTCTTACATATAAACCTAAAACAATTTCATAATTATTGTTTATTCTTTTATTTGCTTATGGTCTCTCTTTTCTACTAGAAGTTCAGGCCCCTAAAGGCAGGGCCGTGTCTATGTTGTTCACCAGTGTTTACCAGTGCCTGGGATGTGGCAGGTGCTCAGCAAATATTTTTTCCATAAAAAGTTTAAAATAACATTTATAATAATGCATTATATTTATATGCTCTTTCATGTCTAGCTTTTTACATCCACTATGTCATGGGGGTTTCACAGTAGCACTGAGACAGGATAGACAAATATCACCTTAAATTTATAAATACAGAAACTTAGTGGGGTAATCAGCATCCTAGTATTCACACACTTATGCAGTATACTCCCATACTGAATAAGACTGACACATATAACCAACAGGGTAATGCAAAAATGATGAGCTGTGACTTCCAAGGCTAGATCATAAAAAACATCAAGGCCTTTGCCTCACCTTCTTGGATCACTGACACTGGGGGAAGGCATGTCACGAGGACACTTACGCAGCCCTGTGAAGAAAGACACATGGAAGGAAATTAACTATGTTGGAAGCAGATTCTCCAGCCCCAATCAAGCTTTCAGATGACTGCAGCCTTGGCCAACACCTTGGTTACAACCTCATGAAAAGGCCTGAGCCAGAACAACCCAACTAAGCTGCTCCTGAATGTCTGACTTACAGAAATTGAGATAATAAATGTTTGTTGTTTTAAGCCACAACGTTTTGGAGTACTTTGTTACACAGTAATACCTAACCGATATTCCAAGTCTCAGAAAAGAATACCATTTCTTAATCCTCCTTCCTGTCTTTCTTCCTCTTTATCACTTATGCCAACCTCCCGCCTCCTGCCAAAAAACCTCGGGTTGCATGAATGTAGTAAATATAAACTAGAATACAATATATAGAGTGTGCGCAATATTACCCCAGTTTTCTCTCACTACAGCCTCCTCTAGTAGATAAATTATTACCATTCATATTATCTCGAAAAGAAAAGAACAAAAAAGCTACATATAAAACCAGGAGCTTACTCTAGTAAAAGTCAGATCACAGATTTGTTAAGATGACAGTAGCTTCTGGCCCAAACCTACATGTCTCAGGGAAACTTTTATATTAAAATTTATGAAAAATATTTTAACATAAAATAGTTATAAGCCTAATAAAGACATTTGGGTGCTATGGAAGCTGGAAAAACACAATTTTAGTTTGCACTTTAGGCTTTTAAGAATAACATACTCTCACTGGAGCTGACTCAAATACCATTTGAGTATTTACATAATGGAAGTCTGAACAAAGACACATTTACTCATTAATGTGCTTTACAACACCAAACATAAACTTGCCTTACAAAAAACAAGGCAATATATCATTCCACATAAATACATACTGCCAGTCAAATCAACCCACCAGTTACTCCCTGACCCTGCTCTCCAACATAACCAATATAACAGCTCGCACAACAATCCTTAAAAGTGAAGCTCCTGTAAGATCACTTGGTCTTCCCCCTCCTACTCCCCATGCTGTCCCTGTATGAATTTTCCTCTTGACAGCCTTTTAAAGTGGTCATCTGGGCTCAGGTTTTACTCTCCTGTTTGCCTAGAAGAGAAGCTGGCCAAATTGTGTTGGTTTATGGAGAATTGTTTTAGAGTGATACCTCAATGGTAAAGGGTAAAAGGCATGAAAATTTTTATATCTCTTTCTCTCCTTATCACAGCTATAGTTGCCACTCATGGAAGGTGAAATTTATTGAAGTCATGAATTTATTCTTTATAATATCATGCTCATTGTATCTTAGTAATAGGGATTCTCCCAGGTGCGTGTGTGTGCATGTGTGTATGTGTGCGTATTGGGGAGGGTATCTCAAGGCCCTGGTTGTCACGTCCAACTCAATCAATGCCATCCCTTCCCCAACCCCATGAATTCCAGATACCTTTTGCCCATGCTTCAGAGAGATATAGTGGCTAAGAGAAGAATCCCCACTTCACCACTGATTAATTGTGTGATTTGAGACAATCAAATTATTTAATTCTTCTGAACCTCAATTTCTCATCTTCTCATCTCATTTTCCCTGCCCACCTCACAGGATCTTGGAGAGATTAAATAAGATTGTATATGAGAAATATAATAATGTTTTAAATGAGAGATAGATGTATGAAACATATTGAAACAGTTGAATGTCTCAGTGAAGTTCTTATCAAGAAGTATTAGTGGATAAATGGTAGACTCTGTTGCAATAATCACTGCTGTCCTAACATGCCCCAACTATGATCCATTAGACTTATTCATCTTCAGTTTGTGAAAGAGACTAAATAGATAAGTGATAGATAGACAGATGATAGATAGTATCGAGAGATGTCAAAGCTTGTGTTTTAATAAGATATACAGACAATAAACTAAATATGTAAGTAAACTGTATATAATATGTTAGACGGTGAAAAGTGCTATGAATAAAAGTAGATCAGGGAAGGCACATAGGGAATGTGGGATTGGACTGCAATATGTATCAGTTGTCAAGGTAGTCCTCACTAAAAGGTAACAAATTAAAAACATGGGACCCTTCACAAATTGGCATGTCATTCACTCATTCATTTAGCAAATATTTATTAAATACTTTCTATGTCAGGCAGTGTTCTATGTTCTCAAAATAATAAAAGTGAATAAGCCTATGGTGAGAGGAAAGGTACTGACCTAAGTAACTTTGAAAAGTTGTATTTTGACTGGAAACTATAAGACTAAAGGTAAACAAAACTATACTGTGTTTACTGTACTCTAGTCGGCGAATTTCCTCATGGGGATATAATATAGCAGATATGTAATTGCTGCACATAGGTAGTAAGATTGGGAAAATATGTAATGGATGGTGCATGACAGGAATCAAATGGCTAATAGTTGGAGTAGGAGGTTACAGATAAGCAAAGAGGGAAGCCTAGAATGAACCACATGGTACTAGATTAGATTCAGAGACATCAGTGTGAAATCACACATAGCTTACATAGACATAGATAGAGAAATATTATAGATGTGTGCGTACACATGAATTACTATAGACATATGTATTGCATGGTTCTCTCCACTAAGAGGGCCTAGAAGCAATCTCACTCCATTTACAAAGAGCACACCAGTGCCCAGATCTTGGTTTCTAACACTATTTTTCAATGAAAGGACCCAGGGCTCTTTGAAGAACTGACTAATTCTAAGTCTGGGATAAGAAATATACAAGATAAGTCTAGAGCATCTTTGAATGACAAAAAATATGGAAATGCTTAAAAGATAAAAGGATAAGGGCATATCAGTGGTTCACAGGAACCAGTATGAAAAAGCTCCCAATGCCCAAATCTGAAACAACTGGAGCAACAAAAAAAATAACATAGTTTTGGATTATAACCCAAAGTATAAATAAATATCAATGAGTCTATATGGATATAAATAAATAATTGAACAAATAAATGAATAGGAAAGAAGAGATAAATCTCTCATATAAAAAAATCCCAAATAATTTATGTGGATACTCCTTCCTCAAAGAGGAAGATCCTATTTCTCCACACAAACACCTTGAATGCAGGATGTGCTTAGTAATATACTTCCAAAGGGTAGAGTATGTGAGGGAGGTGAGGCAGGGTAACCATACAGAGGAGAAACCTGTCAAACACTATGTTGACATGTTAATATTCTCAGTGATAAGTCATGTTGATATAATGCACCCTTGACACGATGTATAAGAAAGGCACTTTACCTTTGAAGTTGTCCCCCAAAACACATTAACTCCAGTATAACCCCAGCCCCCGCCAAATATCAGACAAACCCAAATCGATGGACTTTTTACAATATACGTACATAATACTTCTCAAAACTGCCGAGGTCATCAAAAGCCATGGAAAGTCTGAGAAACTGTCACAGAACAAAGGAGCCTAAGGAGACATAACATCTGAATATATTGTGTATCCTAGATGGGATCCTGGAATGAAAAAGGACATCAAGTAAAAGCTAGTGAAATTTGAAGAAAGTACAGTTTAGTTAATCCTTAGCTGTGGCAAATATACCATGGTAATTAGTGTAAGATGTTCGCTATAGAGGAAACTGGATGCAGAATACAGAGGAACTGTCTGTACTATTTTCCCAATCTTTCCGTAAATCTAAAACCATTTTTTCAAATGTTTATTTGAATTTTACAACAATAAAAAATGAATGTCAGATATTATCCTTGTTCTTATGGAGTTGACACTAATAAAGTAGTCACAAAAATGTGTCACTGCAAACTAAGGTAAGTGCTACGGCAGCACTGTGGAAGAAAAGTACAGGGGCCACAAAAGAAGAAAATTGTGGAAGGAGGCTAACCTCATCTGTTGGGAGGGAAAGCAACCCTGAGAAAGGCCATTCCGTCTGAAAGAGGTGCAGGACTGTGGAGAATGGGGTGGAGACTGGGGAGCATGAGAGTGTTTCACACAAAGGAAACAGCATGTGCAAAGGTCTCTAACTTTAGGTTATATTGAATGTCTCTAGCCTCAATTTCCTCACTGTACTCTAGAGATTAAACTCAAAGGATTTTAGCATCGGACAGGCTTGAGTTTGAGTCTCAGTTCCAACAATTACTAAGTGTATAGATTTGGAGACAAGTTATTTAATTTCTCTTTGCTCTGATTTTCTAAAATGCAAAATGGGGATAATAACTCCTACTTTTCAAAGTTGTTTAAAGAACTGAATGAGATAAGGATTTAACATGTCCAGTACAATATCTGGCTTTATAGTAAGTAGTCAATGAACTATAGTTATTAATTATTATGGTACTATTATCATCAAAAAAAATGAAGGATTGAATGGAATTATGCCTAACTTTTCTTCCAGCTATACGGTTTGAAGGCCCAGTAGCTATAGGTATTTGCATAGGAGGGGCTAGTCATGTTATGGAAGCAAAGTGAAATGGTAGCTTCTATAAGGAATAGAGATGTAGGTCAGGCATCTTCTACCTGAAACCCTAAATTTTATGAAGAGCTAAAATTCTTTGAAAAGAGAGCATCAAAAGGCCAGGAGCAGTGGCTCACGCCTGTAACCCTAGCACTCTGGGAGCCTGAGGCAAGTGGATCCCTTGAGCTCAGGAGTTCGAGACACACCTGAGCAAGAGTGAGATGCCATCTCTATTTTAAAAAAAAAAAAGCATCAAAATATATTCAGGAAAAATAAGAATGTTAAAATGATGTGACAATCCAAAACACATAGCAAGACAAATCAGGTCATTTTCAAGGGGGGCAAAGTAGGTAGAAGAGTTTTTTTGCTTGGATACAATTCAAACCAAAACCAGTGCATTTTCAATTTTTTCATTACTTAATAAAACAAGATATCCTCAAAATGTTATGGCTTTTCTCAATCCAGAGGCTATAATTAATCAATAATTCAGACATGATTTTTGTGGATATAATTAGAAAGAACTGCTTCTTGATGTTACACTTACAAGGAATAGAAAAATGGAGAGTTAGAGCTAAATGTTTCCTCAGAGACCATATATTGCCACTCCACATATAAGGAAACTGAGATCCAAGCTGTGAAGGAATTTGCCTCAGGCTAGAGACAAGACCGGAATGAAATTTTCAGCTCCTTTTCCTTCCTAAACCACAAAGCCCCAAGTGGCATAAGATCTTCAACTATGATGCATCTTAAAAAGAATTCCTATTTACTCATAAATCTAAATTATAGACAGAACAAGCCAAAGGTCACAGTTAGGAAATATCTCTAGTAGATAGTAATAGCAATGATTAAAAACAACTTCAATTACAATAAAAACAATTCTTCCAGTTTAATCTAAACCTGGCTGTAGAGCAATTTCCTATAAGAAATTGTCTAGGAGTAGGGTGAAAGGGTTAAGTCTGTGAAGCACATTTTTCAGCCACTAGCTGTGGTACCCTGGGTAATTACTGAGGCTTACTGTAGACCACACCTTAGATAAACCTGTAAGGCTGGAGTTTCCTGCAAACATTTTCTTTCCTGCAAGCTGTGGCTTGTCTCTTTCATATATTTGCCCTATGTTTTCAACTTGACTTTCCAGTGGCTAGTTTATACTTGGTAGAGCCAACAAATCAGGGTCTGTTGATTTAGCTTCATATCTTCTTGGTGCTTGCGTGAGACAGCCATGCCAGCTATGTGGTAATGAACACAGTCAGGCCAGATGAATTATTTTCTTACTATAGGAATAACGTTTAAAAAAAAAAAAAAGAGGAGGAACTGGTTCAGGTAAAGGTTATGATTTAATTTCCCTTTTTTTATCTGCTGCTTTTTAGAATAATATAAACTTTGCTTGATACTGTAATTTTGTTCTTATTTCACTTTTTAAATGAGCATTTGATTTTTCTTGTTTTAAGAAATTCTGTTGTCTCTGAAGTAGGTTGGGTTAAAATTAAAAAATAAAATAAAATAATCTGTTTTGTAAACAGACCTAAGTACACGAATACGGTCTAAGGACAAGGTGTGTGCTTTGTATGAAAAAGGTAAGCATGTCCTTGAGGAGACTGATTCTTCATCTTGGTGCTCTATGAGAAATGAAATGACAATCAAAGAATCATTTAGGTGTCATCAGTTTGCAATTATCAACTACAAGATTCTTCTTGTGGCTGCATATACCTTTGAGAAAAAACTCATGTGACGTCTAATTCAATGGGGACATGTCCTTTGGCTTTGTAAAGAAAGGCGGTGTTCCCTTCTCTCTATCTCCCTGCACCCACCACCACAATTACCACCAGAGCTAGGAGAAATTCAATGAATAATCACAGATTAAGAAAAAAAGAGTCTTTTCAAAACTACCTGAGTCCTGGAGAGTTAGCAAGAGTGGTGGAATCATTGTCTTAGTTTTGCATGTTAGATCAAGAATTAGGCCAGAGACATAGGCATTTGAAGTAACATGCTCAAAGTCCTGAATGAAGCTAACCTCAGCCCGTGGATTACCACCCAGGCTCTTCAAATGCCCTCTGGCCACTCTTTGGATAATGTCAATGTCAACATCACCCAACAACACTTCTCACATACACATTAGTGGAATTACTCTAACCAAATAGTTTGATCACTAACTAGCTGAGAAGGAAGTATTTGGAAAATAAAAATTTTGATCAGGGATGGAAGGAAGAATCACTTTTGAGTCAGAAGGCTTGGAGGTGGGGAGCTGTAGAAAAAGTAAAAATGTTTATTATTTTTTTATTTCAAAAGTAGTAAATGTTGGCCGGGCGTGGTGGCTCAGCCTGTAATCCTAGCACTCTGGGAGGCCGAGGCGGGAGGATAGTTCAA
>CAUYPO010139768.1:0-16877 GCA_963574435.1 Cheirogaleus major
CTACCTGGGCAGTTCCCGGCCTCCACTCATGATGCATAAAATGAATGCGTGCACGAACGTCAAACGCACCAAAGGCTTACTCTTCACAAACCCTCGGACCAGCCAATTACACTGGCTTTCTGGGTTTCAGATACCAAGTGCCGATAGGGCTGACTGCATTATTCAAACTTCTCTGGCTCCCCACTTCTAGGTTGCGAGAAGCAAAAGGTCATGTAGCAAGGCATATTGCAAAAATCTTATCAGAAACTTTTGCTTGTCTATGGCCACACCACCCTGAACACGCCCAATCTTGTCTGACCTTGGAAGCTAAGCAGGGTTGGGCCTGGTCAGTACTTGGATGGGAGAGACTTTTGCTTCCTGACTACAGATGACTGGCAGGGGGTGGAGCTTTTCATAAGGCACTAAAGAAACAAATCCCTAATTACATCTTGCCTTTTTGACACAAAATTCGATGCACCCACACCTTCCACCTCTGCCACTGCACTTCAGACAGATTTGTTAAGTTTATTCTTTATTTGTTTCCACAGTTGACCTCAAAGAGGTTTGGTTTAAGTCCAGTGTGTGCAAAGGAGGCTCGAGGTTCTTGTCTCTGACTCACTTAGCAGTTCCTACCTTTCCCCGTGTGGCGTTGTTTGAGGCCTATCCCCCTGCATTTCCACCAGCACACAGCAATGGTTACAAAAGGAGAGCCAGATGCAGAACATCAGTTGCCCAAACAGGGCTCAGACAGCACTGCCGGCTGACTGGCAGCGCCAGCCACCCCATGGTGACTTGAAACCTCCGTTCTCCAAGCAGACCCTGCGTGGGAACTCTCTTCTGGGGCTCAAGGGTGTGGGTGGCGGGCTGGTGTGTCTGGGCACCTGTGACTTTTGAGAAGTGTGTTAAGACCATGTGAAGGGCAACCATGAGAAGGTCAAGTTCATCTCTTGGCCCCTGACACCATGCAGATCCACTCTCTGCCCTTCTCTACACCCTGGGACGGGGGTCTGACCTCCACAGGTCCCCTGTTGGGATTAGCTGTCGGGAAGTGCTAGTCTGAGATGGGAGGGAGGAGCAGGGGGAGGCTGGAGTCCTGGTTCTTTCCATCTGCCCACCCATGTCCCTGCTTTGGTGTGGCTCTGCAAGGGCCGTGTCCCATGCACAGCCGCTCTCCTACTGGTTATTTCATGGCTCCAACTCTCAATCGAGCTTGGGTCACACCCTTTCCTCCAATGCCCCTCTAGGCTCAGCAGGAGGACGGGCATGCTTCCCTGCGACCTGCTGCGGGCCACACCTCAGTCTGTGGCCTCCTCATCACAGCCGTCTGTCCACCAGCCCCAGCTGAGCACGCTTTCTGCTTCCTGCTGCAACCCTGGCTGATACCATTTGTCTAGATTCCCCCCAAACTATGATGGATGGGCCCCAGAGAACAGGACTCTCAAAAAAGAGAGCGTACATTTTAAGAGCTGCTTATGACAGCGGCAGATCAGATAACTTGCGCTGAAGAGCACTCCCTGGGAGGAAAAGGCACGCCCACAGAGCAGCCGACTGCAGGGACAGGCACAATGACCCACCTGTGCCTGCTGGCCTGGGCGCACCTCCGTCCAGTCTGACCCACCTCCTGGACTTCAGCAATGACTTTCTTTCCTGAAATCCCCATGAGTGACCCTTCTCATCATTAACTTGGTACTTAGCTGCCTTTCCTTATATCCCAAACTATTTCTGAAGTTCCTAGAGAACAGGGATATTACGGGCTCAAGTGTATCCTCCAAATCCGCATGCTGAAATCCTAACTCCCAGCATCTCAGACGTGACCTTATTTGAGATTGGCTCTTTACAGAGGCAACCAAGTTAAAATGAGGTCACTAGGGTGGGCTCTAATCCAATGTGGTTGGTGTCCTTTAAAAGATGGGTGGGGGCGTGAACACAGGCCAGCGTACACGAGGGGTGCCCTGTGAGCACGTGCAGGCCGAGAAGCGGAGCCCGGAGCAGCTCTTCCTTCACAGTGTCAGAAGCAACCGGCCTGCTCCTTGATCTCAGACTTCTAGACACCAGAACTAGCAATGTGCAATGACACATTTCTGTCGTTTAAGTCACCCAATCTGTGGCACTTCGTTACGGCAGCCCAGCAAACCAACACAAGGGACCCTGTAACTTCCACGCCGTGTGTCTGCTTAAAACCTCCCTAGCTGCATCTCCTGCCTCTTCCTCAGCAAAACCCCCAGGCTCGGCCATGCCAGCCTTGCCCACCTTCCTCGTCCACACGTCCTGCCTGACTGCTCTGTCCCCATGTAGCCCCCAGGAGCCTCAGGCTGACATGGAGACTCTCATGCTGGGCTCCTGCCCCCGGGGACCCCAACCCGTCCCTTGTCGCACGGTGCCACAACCACCAGCTCCTACGCCTCTTCAGCTGGACTGTGGGCCCTCTAGGGGCAGAGACTGCATCTCCTTCATCTTGTGGCATTTGTAGGCAGGCGGCAGAAGCCTTGTGTAAAATTAGTGCCGTGCTCACCGCGTGGCCTGCTCCGGGAACTGTTTGAGGAATAAATGAACAGTAGACATCCCGGCCACCCAGCACTTTGCATACAACAGGTGCTCAAGGACGTAGTTTTGGGCTGGCTCCTGTGGCATTCCTATGAATCCTGCCTACCTAAAGGGACTTGGGATGGGGAAGGCTCGGATGTGAGAAAGCGAAGACTTATCTCCTGCCCGTCCTCTGCAGGAAGCCAGGGATGGAGGACAGCCAAGCAGAGGCCAAGGGACTCAGGACAATGTCTAAAGATGAGTGGCGAGATGAAGATGGTCTCTGTCTGCCCACGGACCCGCCGGCCAGGGAAATGCATGGTTAATGACCAGGTGGAATGTTCCAGAAGTTCTATAACTGGGTTATTTCCCTTGGAAAGGGAGAAGGAAAGCCCACGAGCAGTTGTTTCTTGCTGTTTCCTGGGAAATTTCCAGAGCACAGAGGTGCTGGGAGGAGGCAGAGGCTTCTGCCGCCTGCCCACAAATGGCGCTACTCCAAAGCTACTCCGACCATCCACGGTGGTGTAGGGTCTAGATTCAGAAGAACCTGATGTGCGAAGTTGCTTTTACTGAAAAGCAGGAGTCTCCAGGGAAACGGGAAGAGACGCCACTTTAGACAAGGCAAGCGAGAGAGTCTGAGGGTGACAGTGCTTCAAAACAATGAGGACCTTCAAAATGCACACGTGAGAGTGACCCCGGCCCCTTGCCCAAAGCTACACCATTTCTCTCTGGTTGTGATTTCAAAATACCTGCTTTGTTCTTCTTCTTGGAAATAGAGCAGCTCTTCACCATCCCCACTTTGGAAAACACCTGGAAAAGAATGGTAACACATATCACCGGCTTTTCCAGGCTAATCCCGTGAGCCGGGCCGGTGCGTGCTCACAGACAGAGGCCGCGTGCCCGCACACAGGCACCGAGCTGAGAATAAAAGCAGAACTGACACCTGCACTCTGCTGTAGGTATTATCACCACCCCCCCTTTCAGATGAGAAAAGCTAAGGGTCGGAGGGTTACAGATGACACCTGGGGTCACAGACCTAGGATGTGGCGTAGCTGAGATTCGGACCCGGGATCCAGGCTCTACACCACTCTGCAGGTGAGAGCCCCTACCTCACACTATCCCCTCCCCAAATGTGCCACACTGACATCTCGAGGTCCCAAAACACTTTGAGGTGATGGGTGATGACCTGCTTTAAGGAACCCGGCAGTCCCCAAGGGTTTCCCACAGGAGCAGCCAGGCTTGTTCCTTGCTCCAGTTACAGAGGGAGGAAGTGAGGCACAGAACATTTGAGAGACTATAGACCACGCGGTAGGGAAGCCGGTGCAGACGTGGAAGCCTGGGATCCACCTGACCCGGGCACTACCCCCTGGAGTGAATGCCAAAGTCACTTAAAAAAAAAAAATTAAGTCATATTCATCCTACTTTTCCCTTTGCTTTTTCTATCTCCTTTGCTAGAATTTGAAACCAGCCAAGACAGAGTCCAAGTCTGCCTGGCTGTCAGCTGTGTCCTTAGCACCGTACACGTGGCCAAGGAGAGGCAGGTGCCTAGGAAAGGTTTGGAGGCAGAAGGGAGGGACAATCCTGATAAACAAATACCACAAGTGACAGCCATGTATGGACTGACTGCTTTGTTTCCAGTGTCAAATGCTTTACTGGGATTATCTCATTCATCCTAATCAAAACATCAAAACAACCCCACAAGAAGATCCTATTACCACCCCCATGTTACAGATGAAGAAACTGAGGCACGGAAGGGCTGAAGGACTTGCCCAGGGTCGCACCGTTAGGGGCCAGTGAAGCCGGGATACGAGCCCAGGCGGGCTGACCCTAACCACGGCTCTCCACCCACATGGGATGCGGAAATGGGAGTCCTATGAGCGAGGTGCTCTTCCCCTCAGTGTCTACGATGAGCTGTGTTACCTAAGGACAGTGAACCAACCTCTCTGAAGTTTAGTCCCCAATTGTGCGATAGGAAGAGACTGGACTAGATCATCCTGGCTGCACCTTCCAGCTCTAGAATTCTCTATAATTTGGAGGATGCTCCTGGGCTGATGGGTGCGTGCATCTCCCAGGAAACAATAATCCCTGATAATGCTGTTCCCACACCAGAAATAAAAATAAAACAACCATAAGCTAGTTTGGCACACTCAAGGCTATCTACCTTTTGGACATACCAGTGTGTGCCTCTGTTTACAAGCAAAACAAAACAAAAATGTACTCGGGAATTAGCCAAAAAAAAAAAAAAAAAAAGCCTAAGGGTGGATTTCCAATTGCTGAATAAGGTGAATCTTTACTCCTTAAAATGCTGCTACTTGGGCCAGGGCATCCCCGCTGTTGGGGTTGCTCTTAACAGGCAAGGGGACCATCATATCGCAGAGATTGAGACAGCGGGTGTCAGCATGGGGGCTCTGACCTCCTGCCTCCCTTCCACACCCCAGTCTGTGTCTGCAGAGCACCTGTCCACCATGTTCCTGCCTCTACGACTCGGTGGACACTGTCTTCTCTCTCGACTCCATCCGCAGAGTTTTATAGATTAAGGACTATTCGGAAATCAGTTCAATTCTTATGGCATCTTCCTTTCCAGAACAAGTTTATGGCTGTCAGCCTGCTGCTATTAATTCATTCAAAATAAAAAACCCCATCGAGTATTTACTCTGTGCCAAGGCCAGTTTCCAGAAATGGAGAGTTACCATGTAGGGCGCTCCCCGTCCAGTGGGGGAGCTTGCAGATCCCAATCCCTTGGACCTGGAGGCCCCATTTCCTGATCTCTGGCCCAATTCCTTCTAGAAGCTCTCAGACCCCACTCGGTACAGCACTCATTTGGCATTTACCAAACACCCATTTGGAGTTCCCTATCCTTTCACTCCATACCCTCTTCCCATAAATGCAAAAATCTCACCCTGTTCAGGAATTTCAGGTAGGGGCCAGACACTCACTCACTGATGTGGCCACTACATATTCCCACCAGGCCGAGAGGGTCGTGCTGACATTTACTTTGGTAGTTTATATCGTAGAAACAATTGGGGGGGAGTGCTTTCTAAATATATAACCCCAACATATACCACTTTCATACTACATGTGCCCCGGAGTGTGTGTGGGAGCCCGTCCCAGGCCCCCTGGGCCAGCCGTGCTACTGGTCAAGTCCTTGGCTGGGCTGTCTCCTGGACACCCCAGGAGGGACGTCACTCAGGGAGCTGTCAGTCGTTGTCCAGTGACATCTGAAGAGGAGCTATGCTTAGAGGCAGAATAAATGCAGTAGCCATGTCAGCGACTGGGGTTTCCCATCCCAGGTTCCTTCCTCCCATTCTGTGAAACCACTCACTTTCTTCAGCGTCTCCTCTGTTGTGTCAAAGTTGAGATTCTTAATAAACAAAGTGCACCCTGGGAGGCTCTCTTCTTCTTCCTCCTCCTCCTCCTCCTCTTCCTCTTCCATCTTTGCTGAAGATGTGTCCACGCCACCCTCGGATAGCTTTCTGCCTTCTGGGGCCTCGCTGTGTGGTACTGGTTCCCCCAAAAAAGAAAAAGAAAATCCATTAAATAATATCTAACCCACCAAAGCCCCAGGGACTAACACACAGAACCTAGTAGATAAAGGGGCTCTGCCTCTGTAGGCAGCGTCAGGAAGGGACACTGAGATTCCTGACTTGCACGGAGTTTCAGCAACTCTTGAGAGAGAGGGAGGAAGTCCCACCCCCGCCTCTGATTTAAAGAGAAAGGAACACGAAACATAGACCCAAAACTGTGAGCCTCAAGCAGGACCAACCCACGCTAATTTGAACTTCACAATAAATCACTGCACGAACTGTTTTACTGAACCATAAGCCAAAGCAAAATGTTATTTTTCCTCAAAAAAGGCACTTAGTGAACTTTCAAACTTAAATTCAACTTAAAAATTTTCAAAAATTACAGAATGGGAAAAAAACTTAGAATGTTCTCAATACCTCTTGAAACTCAAGGCTGTTACGTGCAATGAAGTATGTGTATATACTTTACTTCAGGAAGCACATATATAAAAGGTGTGGTTTTGTCTGTATGTGACATATTAAACTCAGAGTTATACATAATGGTGAAAAACTGAAAACATTGTATGTTCACAAAGGAGATTAGATAAATTATCATTGTCACCCCTCACCTGGACTATGGAACAGCCTCCTGGCCACTCTGCCCTCAGCACCCGGCCCTGCATCCCAGCTTCTCTAACCTCACCCCTGGCCCTTCTCTCTTTCCTCATTCCCTCTCTCCAACCTCACTGGCTTCTTTTCTAATTACCAAGCTTGCCAGACCTGTCCCTACCCCAGGGCCTTTGCACTTGCTGCCCCTTGCCCATTCTGCCAGTCTCCTGCCTTCCCAGGCCGGGATCTTTCTCTGGTCTCAGCTCACGTGTCCTCCTCTCAGGGAGTTCGTCCTGTCCACTCTCGTTCAAGTGGTCCCCACCCCAGGCCCTGCCTCATTGCTGCCTTCCTCTGCTTTCCTCTCGTCAGAGCCCTCACCCTGGTCTGATGTCACCACATTCATCGGTTGGCTTCTCCATCTGTGTCCCCAACTGTAAGGGGAGCTCGTCGGGGACAGGACCCAGTCTGCCTCGGCACTGAGTCCCCAGCACCAGCTCAGAGCAAGCGCTCCAGAAATATCTTTGGATGACGACTGTGTCAGGTGCTCAGCAAACAGCTCTCACTGTGACCGACGGGAGCTGCGGGATCTTAGCTAAGACCACAGACGTCAGAGCTGATGGCTCGGAGTCACATCCTGGCTCTCTCCACATGGGTGACCTTGCCCGAGTCAGGCAACCTCTCCGTCCTGCCCTCTTTCCACCTAGAAAGGGGGACGGCAGTAGCGGTGCCTACTTCCGAGGTGACTGTGAGAATGAACACACGGGACAGCGCCCGGGCCTACAGCGACCGCCTGAGAAATAACAGCTTCGTTGTCGTAACATCACCCTGTACCCACACTGCCTAGCCAGGCGCCCATGAAAATGTCGCAAATCCCTAACCCCGTGAGAGGCAAGACGGCCACCAGGGACCCCCTGCTCCCTGCAGGGGGGCTGCCGGCTTCCAGGAAGGCCAGCCAGCGCCACACCTTGGAGTCCAGGGCGCGCGTGCCTGCCGGCCAGCTGCCGCTCCCCGAGTGGCCAGGCCAGGCCCTGCTGTGGCCCATGGCCTGCATCCCGACAGAAGCAGAGCCGGCCAAGGGCCAGAGCGACTAAGCCAAAGGTCATTTCTAAAAGCACTTCTATTCCCGGCTCCAAGTGGGGAAACAAAACAAAACAAAACAAAACAAGGTATTGTGAAATTCAGACAGACGTTTGCCAACAAAATCACCAGGAAGAAGAAAAAGAGGGAAGAAGTAAAAAAGGAAGCAGGGCCCGGCTGGGGGTGGGGGTGTGGGGGGGGATTTAGGAGCAAGGTGGGCTGGAGGGGGCTGGGAGAGGCAGGGGACATGTGCTTCCATCTGTAGTTAGCACAATGAAATCCAGTCACGCGTCGCCACATGGGGCTTTCTTATAATCAGGCCGCAGAATTCACCGCGGGCCACCCCCCTTCCAGGCTCCCGGCGCCGAGGCTGACAGCAAAGACTGTTATCAGTCTCGAGCAGCTTTCCAGGACCTCCCCCCACTCTGAGCCCTTTATCTGGAGGTGAGGGTCTTGGTTGTGGGGAGATAAAACACGCTGTCCCCCTCCCCCGAGACTGGTACGGGGAACCGGAGAGCTTCGCACAGAGGAAGGGGGCAAAACACAAAAAGCCCGGTCCGCTCCCCTCCTGCTCTCCTGCCTGGGGAGCCTGAGCAAATCCAGGGCCTCGGGGGCTGCCTGAGTCCCCCCCCAGCCTTTGTCGTCCTCGAGCGACTGGGAGCCAGGGACCTGGGGAAGCTTCTGGAACAATGTGAAGAGGGCGGGGGTGGGTAGGGGCAGGAGAAAAGGATGTGCACTGGGAGCCGGGAGGGGCTGTGCCGCGCGTGGGAGGAGAGGGCAGGAGGCCCCTGAGACGAGCTCTCTGGGACTGTACCAGTGACACGGGGCTCGACGGGGCTCGGCGGGGCCGGCGTCAGCACAGACACGCACAACCTCCCGGTGCAAGGGACGCTGGGCTCCGAGGCCTCCTTCGTCACAGTCACGGCCAGGCCCCGGAAACCAGAGAGGCAGGGCCTGTTGGGGACACTCTCAACACTGACATGCAGGCCTGAGGACCCAGGGGACGCCACCTCTGAGAAGCCCCCCTGCCCCGTGCTCCAGGCGCTTCTGTAACCAGGGCCCACTTCTGTTCCTCCTCGTGACAGCTCCTGGGGACGAGGGTCTGTGTTGGGTTCGTCTTGGTCAGCCCAGCTCAGCAGCGGCTCATGAGGGAGTTCAAGACCATCCACTGACTTAACGCTGCCCCGTTACCCACTGGGGGAGTGGTGACATGCACATAACATCTCACTACAGCCTCGAAAACACCTCGAGGTCAGTGCAGTATGGACCCAAAAACATCACTCAGGTGCCAGTGTAGCAACTGAAGTGAGAACCAAAGCAGCTGATGATTTTGGGAGATGGTGCGTTAAGAACACACCAGGACTACAGAAAGATTTCTTTTCGTGGGAACATATGCAGGTTTTGAAGGGAATCCTAATCCTGTGTACAAAGCTAACTCACAAATAAACAGGAGCTGGGGAGGGGCTTCTGAAAGGTTTACACCCATAACCACGAACCCCAATGACTAGGGGTGCACGTGGGTCCTCAGAGAGCAAAGGGACAGAATGTTACTTCCTGACCAGAACGGGCTTCCAGATGGTTCCCAAGTGTCCTGCACTGCTGGGGCCAGTCCTGAACACCCGCAGCCAAACAGTAAGACAAGGTAGGAGGCTCACGCACAGTGACATCTATTCAATTTAAATGAGAATTTAAATCTTAAATCTGACAATTTTGCCCCTCCACTCACTCTCTACTTTTTTTTTTTTTTTTTTTTTGCTATAAAATGTTCTTTTTTCATTAACTACAAGAACAATGGAGAGAGTAGCTGGGGACTCATTGCCTGTCTTTTTTTTAAATTCTTATTTTAATAAACTAAACAACTGGTAACCCTATTGTGTGTGTGGGGTTATTACTGATGGGCAAAATCTTAACATCTGGGTAAAATGACCTCCATGGTCCTTTTCTAAGCTTGTCTAAAGGACTTGGATTCTAAGATGCGGTTGTGGTTCCCAGACTAAGTGGCTCTCAATGGCGGGGGAGGGGTGCACTACCCCCGGGGGGATCTGGGAACGCATGGGGGTGTGCATGGGGGTGTGCCAGGCAGGTCGTCACAAAGATAGGGGGGCACTCCTGCCCCTCAGCAGGCAGGCCCAGGGCTGTGAAATGTCTTGTGGTTTGCAGAACAGCCCTGACAAGGAAGAACCGTCCTGCCCCAAACGCTAATGACACCCTCCTCCCCTAACTATGAAGCAGGGTGGCGACTGCCCTGTGTGGCCCCCAGTGGCCACTGCTTCCCTCTCCTTTCCTGCCACTGGATGCCAGAGGGTTCTGTGCAGTTCCAAGGACACTGGAGAATAAACACCTCCCGCCCTGACCGGCCACCCTCACCCCCGAGGCTGCACAGTCCAGCTATAAAGCAAGCAGGCCGTGTGCACTTGCTCTGTTCCGAATGCTTGTTAATAGGCGGTAGTATTTTTCCCCTACAACTTTTAGTTGACAAACTCCAAGTTTGCTACCTCATGTTGCGCCCATAATCTTGACGCTATTGTTTTAAGGCCATGCCCATAAAATTCAAGAGTCTGAGACCTACTGGTATCCAGCAGGAACAAAGAACGCTACAACAGAGGCCCGATGGCAAACTTTCTGCTGCGTCTGGACCTCTCCCTCCCTTCGCCTGTTGCTCCAGGCACTCTGGTCTGACACAGTGCTTACCGGTTTCTGGCTCCACTTTGCCCTTTTCTGCAGCCTCTGAGGGTGCATCTCGGGACTCTTTCTCCTGTGGGGCTGCGCTGGAGAAGACACCAACTGGAGCCCACTCCAGATACAGGGGGACGTGGTGGAACTGCAGAGACAGGGGCGAAGGTGTTGTGAGTCGTTATTGTAACACAGGGCTGGTAGCAGGGGTGTGTGTGGTGGGGGCCCAGGCACGGAGGGACTCAGTCTCATTCACAGATGAAGAGCCCGAGGGTCAGAGAGGACAGGCATTTCAGCCAGGGGAATGAAGCCGGGAGAAGGAATGCAGCCCAGAACCCTACAAGCTGCCTGCTACTCCCTGAAAACAACACTTGGGCCCCCAAGTTGCTGCATCTCAGGGTGCAGGAGAGAGGCTTGAGTCTCTGCCGCCACTGGACACATGGGGGCTCCAAGCTCCCTTCCTGTTTTCTCTAGTCCGGGTATGGAACGGGCAGTGGGACGGAGAGGCAGGATCGCTGGTAAAGTGCAGCTTTCAGGAGGAAGTGCAGCATGGCCGTTAGAGAACAAAACTCCCCACGTGCACACACCCACAGGCAGTGCGCGTGCATATGTGCGCGTGCACAGATTTTCTGAAAAGGACAAACAAGACTGATGAAAGCACCTTAACAGACGGCGACTAGGAGCTGCAGGATAGGGTGGGTGGGACCCTTGTTAAACACCCCTTTTGAGTCTTTTCAAATGTCATATTACACACGAGCCAACTAATTACCAACTAATTACACTTAAGAAAAATGTCATTTTTACAACCATTATGTACTAATAATTAAAAATAAAATTTTTGCAAAAAATGGTATTTTTTTGCTTGGGAATGAGACAGGTTGGAGTTCAAAAGTTGGCTGCACTGATTTTTAGCTGTGTGACCTTGGGTCCTGCACCTCTCTGGGTCTCAGTTTCCACACGTGCAAAATGCAGATAGCAATGCTCTTGTTGGGCAGAGTTGGTAAAATAGAGATAGCCAAAAACACACAGGAGGGGTCAGGTGACATGGCTCACACCTATAATCCCAGCAGTTGGGGAGGCCAAGGTGGGAGGATTGTTTGTGGCCAGGATGCCAGCCTGGGCAATATAGCAAGACCCCATGTCTACAAAAAATAAAAAAATCAGCCAGGTGTTGTGGCACATGGCTATAGTACCACTTACTGGGGAGGCTGAGGCAGGAGGATCACTTGAGCCCACAAGTTCAAGGCTGCAGTGTTATGATCACACCACTACACTCCAGGGTGAGACCCTGTCTCTTAAAACAACAACAACAACAAAAACAAACCGAAGGTCTCGCCTAGTCACTACCCTCGACCTGACTGAGGGCTCAGTGGCACAGCGCCCCCGCTGGAGACTGTCGCAGGGCCAGAGCAGCAGAGGTGAGAACTCACTTCCCCACCTGCAAATGGGGACACAAATGCCCACCTCTAAGGATTACTGGGGGGCCGAGGTCTGCAAAATGTCAAAGTGCCTGATAAACAGAAACTAGGTGTAGTGGGTTCAGTGGTGGCCCCTCAAAGATATGTCCACATCTTGTCCCCCCAGAACCTGTGAATGTGAACTTATTTGGAAAAGGGTCTTTGCAAACATTATCTAAGTGAAAGATTTTGAGACAAAACCATCCTGTGTTATCCAGGCAGGCCCTAAATCTGATTACAAGTGTCCTTATCACAGAAATACAAGGGACGATCGGAGACAGAGAAGAGAGGCCATTGAAGACAGAGGTAGAGACCGGATGACACAGCCACGAGCCAAGGGACACCTGGAGCCACCAGACACAGGAAGAGACAAACAGACTTTTCCCCAGGGCCTTCAGAGGGGGCACAGCCCTGCCCACACCTTTATTTCACACTCCAGCCTCCAGAACAGTGAGACGGTAAATTTCTGATGTCTCAAGCTACCAAGTTAGTGGTGACTTGTTCTGGCAGCCACAGGAAACGAATGCACTGCTATTTGTTGTTTCACCAAGAAACAAGAGACGGCCTCGCCTACAGAACTGACTTTCGTTCATCTTATCCGAGGTACGAGGTAGCAAAAGCATCGAGAATGATTCGATCAGCAAGGGACAAGCAAGGTGAGGAAGGCCAGAGTGAGGCAGCAAGGGACGGCGGCATGCTTTCTCAAGGATGGTTCAGCTTCCCTCTCCTACTCTTCCCATCCAGACGTGCTCGGGGTGGGGGTGGCACTAATGATGACATTCAGACACACGATCGAGACGGGTGATTTCAGACCAAGCGCCCATGTCTACAGGAAAGCTGTCAGTACAGAGCCCCTGCACCCTCTCTCTTCACGTAGCTCTTGGTCTTTCCCCAGATTGACTCCGGGTCTCGGGCAGCCCTACCTTGGAATAGGCCAGGTGTCTGAAGGCCTTGCGGGCCTCCAGCGGCTCCAGGAACTCCACGATGGCGGTGATGCCACCCTCGGGCAGCAGCACGCGGCCCAGGCTGCCGAAACGGCCAAAGGTCTCCTGTAATTCAGCCGCCAGGGTGCCTGCCGGGAGGTTCTTGGCCAGAATCACAGTCTTGCTTCGCTCTGCAGCAGCCTGGGGGTAGGGAATGAATACACAGGGGACAATGAGAGGGAGGTTCCCCAGTTGGCACCAGCACTGATCTGCGGTGGTTTCTGGACACAGCGCCCCACGTGGGACCTCTGCACCCAGGCACTTAGGACTCTAACCCAGGAGGACCTGCCCTCCCTGGCATGACACCGGCTCCAAGGCTGAGAGGCAGCTCTGGGGATGGGCTGTGGCCAGGGCTCCAGAGCTGGACCCCTGGGGTGGATCCCAGCCCCTCCACTTCTGAGCCATGGCAGATGCCCACAGCCCCCGGCCACACTTCCCAAGGCTCCCAGTGGCCAGGGCCTGCATCTCGGTGCTGAGGGCTTTTTCCTGGAACTGCAGGCTGCCCGCCTGTTGCCACGTACAGCCAGCAGGAAGCGCCGAGGAGTTGATGCCCACGGGGAGTAGCCCACGACCCTCAGGAGTTGGTACACCCCTTGTCCTTTGGGCAGGATGAGTCTGAGGTGTGGGCTTTGTAGGTCTTGCCCTAGATGGAGCTCTAGGCACCCCCGTGGCAGCCCGCTAACAGCACGCCCGAGCTGGTCTCCTGCCCTTTCTCACTAGCGTTTTCTGAACTGCCCCCAAACTACTTGCCCTGGAATCCTTGCCTCAGAGCCTGCTTTTGGGAGAATCCAAACTGAGACACTAGATGTGTAGCCTTGAGCAACGTACTTAACTGCTCCTTAGCTCCCGCATCTGCAGCAAAGACACCGCACCTATTTCCTAGGATCCCTCCAGGAAAAGACTTAATTAAATGGGTTAGTAAAAGTGCACATGAGTGCTCTGTAAATGTTAGCAATTATTTTATTAAAAAAGAATGTTGAAGGGGCATAAAAGAGCCAATAAAATATAATGGAAAAATCCAGACATATGGCATATCTATCTGGGCATGAGTTTCAGCTCGGCCACTAAACTAACCTGAAACATTGGGTCCATTGCTTTCTCTCTGTATGCCTCAGTTTTCTCGCCTGCAAAATGAGCTAACAGTAACACCCACACTGCACAGGCCTCACAGGGTTACTATGAGGACTGAGGGAGGTGAGGGGGTGGGAGGCATCTGTAGGTGGAAGGGCTGGGCACCAGGGGCTTCTTACGTGCAACTCGGGCCTCAGAAAGTAACGGTTAGGGGCGTAGACTCTGGGGCCAGGAGGCCCATGCTCAAATCCAGTTCCCCCATGACGAGCTGTGTGACCCAGAACAAGTGACTTCACCTCTCTGTGACTGCGGTTCCTTCTGTGCAATGGGAACACGGCAGTGCTGCTTTCATAGGGCTGTTACGTGAATGGAATGAGCTAATAAAATACGTGAACTGGGAAGGGTGCTTTGACAAGTCTTAATACATGCTAGCTATTAGTATCCAACCACCCATCTACTCATCCATCATCCACCCATCCAACTTCATCCATCCGTCCTACTCATCCACCCATCCCTCCATCCATCCTACTCATCTACCCATGCATCTTCATCCATCCATCCTACTCATCCACCCATCCCTCCATCCTACTCATCCACCCATCCCTCCATCTATCTATCCTACTCATCCACCCATCCCTCCATCTTCATCCATCCATCCTACTCATCCACCCATCCCTCCATCTATCCATCCTACTCATCCACCCATCCCTCCATCTTCATCCATCCATCCTACTCATCCAACCATCTTCATCCATCTGTCCTACTCATCCACTTTGAGGTAAAATTTAAGTTCTGGTAAAGCTGCAGCAGGGCTATTTTAGGAGTCCAAAGCCCTGAGTTTTAGTCCAGGCTCCTGCCAGATGGACTGTCTGACCTTGCAAGTCACCCCCCCACTCTGAGCCTCAGTTTCCCAGTCCGTAAAATGCAAGGGGCAGATTATCGAGTGGTCTCACAGGACCCTGTAAGCAGGAATCCTCCACAAATCCGAGAACTACTACTTAGTGGAGAACATGCATGTGACGGTGTGACTCTGCCCTGCGGGGTCCAGGAAGGGCCAAGTCTCTGAACAGACAGCAGGTACTGGGTGGGGGAGCGGGATATGGGGGCCCCAATCTGTGTGGAGAAACCGTAGGTTACAAGGCAGCCCTCTTGCATGTGGCTCCTTAGAGACGGAATCTGGGTCAGAAGGGCCACTTGCCTGAGCCCATGTGACATTTCTTCCTTTCTCATGGACAATTTAAAAATTAGCAATGATCCTTAGAAGGCCAGATCCTCAAACCCATCCGTGTCACCAGGGGCTCTCCAAGGGCTGGCAGAGGAGCCACGAGAGGCCTCCCAAGCCGGGCAGAGGGTACCCACCTGGCTGAAGGAATCCAGACTGACCCCGTTGTCGATGAGGAAGCGCCGCACTTCCTGGACGAGCTGGGTCTCCCCCAGTGCCACACGCACGGCCACACTGCCCTTGGTCTCCTGTGGGAGAGAGGAAAGCCAGCCCCTGTCAGCTGCGGGGCAGTGACAAGTCTGCCCTCCTGTCCCCAGTAGTCTGGGAAGACAACGTGTGTGGACACGGATCCTGCTGACGCCCTTCACCTTCCTACGCTGATCTAATGCCCCATGGCTCTGGTTCCCCCGTCTCTTATGGTAGGTATGGGAGCCCAGGACTCCCCCTGCTCTCCCCTCACTCAGCTGTAGGAGTCTTTGCTGCCCCCCTGCAGGCCGAGCTCATCCCCACCCCAGGGCTACAGCTTGATGGTCCTTACCCCACACTCCCTCAAGCCATTCAGTGGCTGCTTGGAGCAAATGTCACTTTGCCAGCCAGCCCACCCTTGTGGTGACACCCTATCCCTACTGTTGACTTTATTGTTCTTTGCAGCCACCTCTGCTAATGTGCTAGCATCCTCCACTAGAAGGCACTAGCAGAACACGCCTGTTTCCATTCTGGACACTGCTGAGTACTCGGGGGATCTAGAGCAGGTGTAGCCCCGGCAGCTATACCTGCCCCCCAGAGCCGGCCTAGGTCTAGAGCTGTGCAGCCCAGTGTGGCGCCTTGAACCACACAGAGCCACTGAGCACTTGAAAGGCAGCAAGTCCCAAGTGCTCTCAATGTGAAACACATGCTAAATTTAGTGAGAAAAAAAGAATACAGAGTAGCTTGCAAATTTTTTTATATTGTGCGTATGTTGACATGATACTACTTTGGACATACATAGTTAAAAGAAATATGTTGTTATTAATTTCACCTGACTCTGTTTTTTTAAAATGCAGCCATTAGGGCACTTCCAATTACACATGTGGCTTGCACTCCATTTCTACTGGACAGCGCTGACCTCGAGTGCCCAGGGAGAAGGGGAGAACAACAGTGGGTTAGAAAACTTATGGACCAGATCCATGTACGTCCTCTGTTGACTGTGTGAAAAACACTCCCGGGTTTTGCCTCAGATGAACTCAGTCCCTGTCTAATTCCAGATACATGTGGTTTAAAAGGAGGTATGTGGATACAAAAGAACAAAGTATTTTTATACTTCATCAATGTACAAGGTAGTTTATACAAAGTATACTTTGCACTTTACGTAAATTATGATTTATACAAGGTACACTTTGCACTTTATGTAAATTATGCTTTATACAAGGTATACTTTGCATTTTATGTAAGTTACGCTTTATACAAAATATACTTTGCACTTTATGTAAACTACGCTTTAAACAAAGTATACTGTGCATTTTATGTAAACTACGCTTTATACAAAGTATACTTTGCACTTTTTGTAAACTACGCTTTATACAAAGTATACTGTGCACTTTATGTAAACTACGCTTTATACAAAGTATACTTTGCACTTTATGTAAACTACGCTTTATACAAAGTATACTGTGCACTTTATGTAAACTACGCTTTATACAAAGTATACTGTGCACTTTATGTAAACTACGCTTTATACAAAGTATACTGTGCACTTTATGTAAACTACGCTTTATACAAAGTATACTGTGCACTTTATGTA
>CAUYPO010139774.1:0-31486 GCA_963574435.1 Cheirogaleus major
AACAACCCAAGAGCCCATCAATACATGAGTGGATTAATAAAATGTGGTATATGTATACCATGGAGTACTATTCAGCTCTAAAAAACAATGGTGATATAGCACATCTTGTATTTTCCTGGATAGAGCTGGAACCCATACTACTAAGCGAAGTATCCTAAGAATGGAAAAACAAGCACCACATATACTCACCTGCAAATTGGTATTAACTGATCAGCACCTAAGTGGACACATAGGAATTACATTTATTGGGTATTGGGCAGGTGGGAGGGGGGAGGAGGGGTGGGTATATACATACATAATGAGTGAGATGTGCACTGTCTGGGGGATAGTCACCCTTGAAGCTCAGACTTGTGGGGGGAGGGGGGCAAGAGCATTATTCAAAACCTTAAAATTTGTACCCCCATAATATGCTAAAATAAAAAAAATAAATAAAGTAAATGAAGCAAGTGACATTTTGCACAGTTGGGTTTGGTAGCTACAAATCCATATCTACTATAGAAGAAAAGGGGTGTGGTTGTCCTCACAGAGGCCGTTATATTGTCTGTGTGCAACTGACTTTAAAATCAGTGCATATAGCATGATGCGTGTGTGCACAAGTTAAGTCTTGCCTGTACCCTAGAAGGAACCAACATAAGCAAGGCCCATGTGAGAAGTGACTGCAGTAGTTAATTGGTATTTAAAATATCGTTGTCAATACCAAAGGATAAAAGAGATAAAAAGGATATTAGGGATTTTTGGTTTTTTTGTCTGTTTATTTTGTTTTTTGAGGAAATGATTGGTTGTGAAGATTGAGGATTAGAAGCATTATATTGTACTTCAAGCAGGCACTGACACTGCTGCATGAAGGAGGCAGAAGAATGCGGCAAGTCCAGCTCTATAATGCCAGGAGTGTGGCTTTCAGTGACTGGCTCTCCCTGGGCCCTCTGTTATCCCTCCCTGTCAACGGATCTGAACAGACAGATGCTGGGCTGGTCCTGGCATTAGCACATCCTTGCATCTGCTTTTGAGTGTGATTCCATGCAAAGACAGGGAAGGGAAGTTCCTGGTTTACATAGTAGGCATGTAATCTGGTTAATAAATCATTGCTTGTTTGGAAGAATTTGGTGTGAACCTTGCTTTCATTGTAAAACACTACCTGTAGATGGGGGATGGAGGATGGCACCTTTAGGCCTCATATGGCTGCAACCATGGGAGGCTACCAAAGAACTTCACATTAGGCAAAAGGCCAACTTTGCAGAGATATTATTGTAAGAGAGATGTTCCTAAATCCCAGTCAACATCACCCCTTTTCTAGCTCCAGACCCCCTTCTCTAGGCAGCTCCCTCTACCGGCAGGCTCTCCCTCCCCCAGACTGCTGAGTGAAGGAGGATGGTTTAGTAGCACTGGGCCCAAAGACAGCACCAAAAAGACCTTGCTGGCAGCTCTGGCTTGACTCTGGGCTTCAGAGTGGTAAATTCTTACCCTATCCCTAATGACCAAAGTCCTCCTGCCTCCCACCCCAGGTTCAATTTCCTAGAGACCACCTAGTCTCCTTGAACCTTGAATCTTGGCTTTAGCTGCTGCTGCTAACCTCATTCCTACAGAGCTGGGCCACTGAACTGGTTCATCCCAGTCTCTGCTTCCTTATGCCAGCCAGGTACCTGCATTTCCGCCCATTGCTTGGAGCTGAGCCTCCACCTTCTTCAATCTCATAGAGTTGTCTGAGGATTAATTGAGTTAATATACAAAACTACTCAGCAAATAGCAAGCATTATATTCATTGTTCAGTTTTTTTTTTACTTAACTGTTTGGTAAGTTTCTGAAGTGCCTCAGTTTTCTTATCTGTAAACTGGGGATAGTTAATAGTACCTACCTCTTAAGACAGATGTAAGGGTTGGATGAGTTAACATACTATAGTGGGTTGAATAGTGGCTCTCAAAAAATTTGCCCACCTCCTAATCCTCCAAAACCTGTGAATATTACCTTTAATGGCCAAAGATATGATTAAGGATACTGAGAGAAGGGGTTTATCCTGGACTATCTGGATGAGTCATAAATGCAATCACATGTATTTTTATGAAATAGATATGGAGAGGAGAAGACACATGAAGAAGAGCAGGAGGTGATGTGATCGAGGAGGCAGAGATTGGAATGATATAGCCACAAGCTAAGGAACAGGAAGGAACAGATTCTCCCCTAGGGCCTTCAGAGGGATGTAGCTCTGCCAACACTGTACCTTCAGACTCTGGCCTCCAGGACTGTGAGAGACCAAATTTCTGTTATGTTAAAACACCTAATTTGCAGTGACTTGTTACAGCAGCCACCAGAAACTGATATGCATACCTAACACCCTGGTACAGCACATGCATTCATTTTGGTAGTTGATTTAATCTAGAAGTAATTATGTCTATTCTATATGAGAAGCATTTTTCTCATCCAAGAAATCAGGCACCCCTGAGGGTGCATGGAAGAGGTGTTTGGAGGGGAAGGCTAGGTGGGATACAGAGGAAAGCAGGTTAGGGCTCTGCAACTCTTGAATTTAGCTTTGGAATTTGAGTTGATACCATCGTAATGGTACCAATAATAGGGTGATAATAGTTCAAATTGGGTTGTGGCTGGCCGAGGCATTATTGGCTAAACTATTCTCCTTTAATCCACAGTTTCTGGGAGTGGGATATACACTTTGATCCCACAGGGACACACAATCCTATTTGTACGTTTGGACAAATTGTTTTCCCCCTTGTCCAGCTTTGACTTCCCTGCTGAATTTTAACCTGATCATCTTTTTTAACTCAAGGAAAACATATATGTGCCACTGAGAAGAGGTATTCAGGAGACAAAGTTTCTGAGGAATTTGAGTTCTGGATGGTCCACTGCCAAACCTGACATTCCTGCACTGTGTTGCCCAGATGCTGCTGGGCCTCTCTGAGGTCGCGGGGAGGCCAGACCCTGAGAAATGCAACTGAAATACTGAGAAACAAGAGTGTGGGTGGACCTCTCTGACGGCGAGGAAGAGACAACTACAGGACTCCTGCCGAGCCACCCTATTTTGTCCTCCCTCACCACTGTGATTTCAGAAACATCGTGCACAGAGAGGCCGAGAGAGAGTGGCATTTTTCATTCAGTTACTTCTGCTCTCAGGTCATTCAGATCCTCAGAGCTGCCTAATCACAATAGGATGACACAACACACATTTCTTTTGGGATGTTTCTTAAGTCTGATCTTCTAGAAACCACAGTGATTCCATCTTTTTGCTCTGTGTTGTCCGACATGGTAGCCACTCGTCACATGTGGCTATTTAGATGTAAATTATTAAATAAAATTTCAAATTCTGTTCTTCAGTCACACTGGCCACATTTCAAGTGTCCGCTAGCCACATGGGGTAGAGGCTCTCACATTGGTGAGGGCAGATTGAGCATTTATATTACTGCGGAAAGTAAAGCAGTGATGTTCTAGTTATCTAAGATGTAAGTTGAAAGTATCAGACTGATGGAGAAATCAGCCAGGAAACTGGTACCTAAGGCCACTTACTCTTACTACCTTCCGCTAGTGAACACTGCAGGCATCTTCAGTGACCATATCTAAAAATACATGCATTAGAGCTGGGTGCAGTGGCACGCACCTGTAGTCCCAGCTACTCAGGAGACTGAGGCTGGAGGATTGCTTTGGCCCAAGAGTTTGAGGCTGTAGTGTGCTATGATCGCACCTGTGAATGCCACTGCGCTCCAGCCTGGGCAACACAGCGAGACTCTGTCTCTAGAAAACAAACAAACAACAGACAAAAAACCATAATACTCTATTCATATAAAAAAAAAAGCACACCATGCTTTGTGGAAATTCATTTTTAAGAAGTAATCATCATGCCACTTTTAGTCTCTCTTTTGGAGGATGTTATTTATTGTAAGACATCATTTTTATTAAATACACTGTAGTACAAGAGACTTTCCATGTCAGGTTGAGAGAAGCTGGTCACATGATTTACAAACAAAACTTTTTTTTTTTTTTTTTTTTTGAAACACTGTATTCAGGTGTCACTTTGAAATCAGCCAAGATGCAGTGGGTCTTAGTAAAGCAATGGACCTCAAAACAGATCGCAAAACAAGAACTGGTAAGTATTGGCACAGAGACGTCACATTGAAAGGAAAAGAAACCAGATGAAAAGATACAGGGTTCCAAATACCAGGTCACTATTGAAGGGGAAATACATCTGCAGAGAGATACTGAAATGTGTGTGTATACAGCCTGGATATATACAAACATCTCTCCAGATACAGCAGCAAATGCAGAGTGTCCACATCTCCAGGCAGATTTGTAATTCATAGGTGATGATCAAGGAACAGAGGGAGCAATAGTTCACCATAATTTGGTCATTTGTCAAGGGATTACATATTTTAAAATCCACATTTAATTCAAAGACCTTGTATTTAAAACATTTCCAGCTGTTTTATACATTTTTTAAGCAATAGTAAGATATACAAGCTGCAAGATGTAGGCCTTTACATTACATTTCATTTTCTCCAATTTGTTTTTCCTATTCAAACACATGACTATTCGCAGCTTTTTGTTACGCTTGCTCCATTATGTTGAACATTCAGCCAACCTTCACTCAGGATCATTTGCATTAATGCATGGACCAAAGAAAGAAAATAAATGTGGACCTGGCCTCAAACGCATAGACTGAAAAATGACATCCCCATCTTTTCCCATTTCATCTCCTGAGACATATGTTAAGATGGCAAAATAGTTGCTTGGTGGTGGTTGTGAAATTCACAGTGTTTTGCCTGCAACACATATACATACATATATATATTTTTTGCTTTGCTTTGTGTTTGTGATGAATGGAGCGAAAATAGATAAATCAGTAAATAAATAAACACATAATTCAATAAATAAAGGTCAAGGGAAAAGAAGGGGGAGAAATGCAAAAATTAAGGATATTCCAGAACCTTTCACTTGAGCAGTAGTGATTCATTCCAGCCCTGACAACAAGAAAATACCCCTTCCTGCACTGTCATTTTAAACTATAAATCCCTCCCACCTCTAATTCTTTAGAATAATATTTGAAATTCATGTGCAAGCTATCACAACCTCAGAGTGTCCACATTCCAATGAAGCATTGTAAAGAATCGGCTTTAACTACTAACTAAGACATTTGGGGAGTTGGGTCACTGGCCATTCCTCTCATGGGATTTTCTGTAACAGTGATATATGGCCAAACCAAAGGTCAACAGTGAAAATAAAAGTCCTCAAACAGGAGAGGGAAAAAAAAAAAAAACACAAAAAAACTAGGGGAGCAAGAGAATCAAAGGTATGTGTGTATATACAGTCATTCATTTGATTAGATATAATTTAACAATATTGGTGAAATAGGCTGTCCAATTTGCAAAAAGGAAGGTAAAATAAAGATAAAAAGTCCATTCTTGACCAGGAAATCCTGTTGTCACCACGCTTTGCAAAGGACAGCATTCTCCACCCTTGGTTGGTACATTCATACTCGGATGTGGGAATCCCTGACTAGCTCATCTCGCCGTGGGGTCTTGGACTTCTCACTATTGGCCTTCGAGACACTGGGCTCCCAACATTCCAATTTACACCTGGAATGCTTAGACTCTGAACACAAGTGTGAAGGGATCACAGTGGGACAAAGACAAGGTGAGCATAACACAAATGTGCAGAAAGACAAAACAAAAAATCCATTTTCCTTTCCTGGACCTTTACATAAAATGATCTAATTCGGTCCTCATTTTCCTTTGCAAGGAACCAGAGAAAGGATTCAGTGTGGTGGGATGGCTTTTTATTCACTTGTTTTGGGAAGCACATTATCTTAAATATGCCTCCCACCCATGCAGTACTGCACAGAGTTGAAAAGTGTGATGTAGTCCTACCCACATGGAGAATGGGAGCACTAACAGCAACATGACATTACAAAGTTTTGGTTATTTAGCAGATTTTAAGCAAATTATTCATACTGCACCCTACTTATAATTATCTCTATTATTGTGTGCCTATAAATTTATACATAAACACACAAACACACTATGGATGTGCATTTGTATATGTATAAATCAAGTATTTATAACACATATATAAATACATGAAAATATCACAGGTAGCACTGATGTGAACACATGTATAATATGAATTCTGATATAATCTTTTATAGCATAGTTCAAAGTGTTTTCTAAATAAGCCTGATTATGACATTGGTTCAGTGTACAAGGATTTAGCTGAAGCTAAGAGCATTATTATATATCACAATATCTCAGCTGCTTGTCAACTCATGTATTTCCATTTGTTCTTCTAACTTCACACCCTGCTTTCTTAATTTGTTAGTGTGCTTCCTTTCCTGAATGCTTGTCTGAATATTAGAGTTTCTAGTGGACAGAATCATGAAGTTCAGAGTCAGACTACTTGGATTAAGTCCCAGTGGTGCCAGAAGCTAAGCTGGAGACTTCTAGCATGCATCTGAGCTTCTTTGAGTCTCAATTTTCTCACCTATAAAAAAACAGGAATAATTTGCTAACACATGTGAAAAGTGTTTGGAAAACTATTAAAAAATTTGTAAATGGAAATGATTGTCAGGCTGGGTCTGGGCTAGAGAGTCAGGTTTATCACTGCTACTGCTGTAGCTTTTAGCATCTCTGAAGGCAGGCCATATGTGGTGACCATTACATTTTAGAATGAGGATGCTACTATTTTTATAAAAATTAGACCATGAGAAAGAAGGTGTTGGAGGGACAGTGACAAGTATTTTAAGATATTCTGTGGCTCATTCAGGTACTTTAAAGCAATCGATATTCTTTCAATGCAAGACGTCTCTGAAGTCAGCACATACTCTTGAGACAACAGAGGAAACAATAATAATCAGTGATATAAATAACTATAAAACTTTGCACTTGCATAGAACCTTTCAACACCTTGAGGGACTTGTTGGAAGGTGTAAGGAGAATTTTTTTTTTTTTTTTGCTTTTTGCTTTTAGAGGAAAACATACAACTAGAATGGAATGCTCCCATCTTCTCATCTGCTTAACACTGCACAGCCCTCCTTGACTTTGATCCCTTAAAGTAGTACCTCTTTTGCTCTCTTAAAATAAAATAACTTGCAGCTTCTTGTCCCCGAGCTGCTGGCCAGACATGCACAGGTAGCAAACCTGCGTAGGTTTTCAGGTCATCGCTGATGGAATCTAGAAAAGTGATTATACAAATCTGCCCCTTCCTTCCTGCTTCACGGAGTTCCACAGTGTTTTAACAGTACTGTGGGTCCTTAATAGGATATACACGTGCACGTATATATCACTGAGATATGGCTTTCATTAGATTATTGTTTGTATACTGGAGGGTTTCTTTTTTCACTGCCAAAGAGAACAAACAACTCAAACCCCGTCTCTCCTAAGGTTCATATTGTCCAAATCCCTAGTTTGACCACAGATGTTACTGAATTTCCTTTTGTTCTCTGTTAATTTACATTTTTGAATTTTTGAGAACTGGCTTTCAAAGCCTATAATGGACAACAAGGTGTTTCAGTAATTAATGGGCACAAGCAAAACCTAAAACAGAGCTATTGCACCTTCAGAAACACATATGAAATAACATGACCTAAGACGAATTAAAATCACTCCCTTTCGATCTAGCTCATGTTATAAAGACGTCAAGTTTAGCAAAATTCCCCTCACAGAGGGTAGCAAGTTTTCTTGAGGAACAGAAATATTTTTCTTCCTTGGTATATCTGACCATCCAAATAAGTGTAAATTTCTATTTGAATTTACGCCCTCTTTTTGCAAAACCAATGACTATGCCCAGAAGCACACCTCCAATGCTCAGTCTGGGCACGGTCTCCCATTGGCATGCCGTACCAAAATTTTATTTTGACTTTTTTAATGGAGTGAAGAAAACAAAAACAGCATACTGACAGTGGGGTACACTTGGAATGAACCACTCTCCCAACCAGAGCCCAGAGCAAGGGACTTGGCCTGTGTACACTGAACATTAACGCATGTGATGTCCTCAGGGTGAGGTTTCCTCTCCCTTGGGGATTGATTCTGCCCTCCCCACAGTCCTGTGGGTTCCACGTGGATGAGGGTATCCACGCTTCAGGGTCCATATTCATTAAAACCCATCACCACCATACAAGGCAGAGACATTTATCCTCAGCTGATCAACTCCATTAGCTTCCCCTAATTGTACAAGTCATACCTTTCATGGATCTGCTTTGCCTATCAGGGGCACGGTGTCTGGAGTGGTAGTTTCTGCACACAAGGTATTAATCCACGAAGACCATGCACAGTTTCGCTTGCACAGTTAAAAGGATGGTGGGAGTATAAGTTGGGGGTCGGAAGGAAGTGTTATCTGAAAAGTTCAATATAAGAGAAACTCGCCTCCGAATTTATAGCTTGTCCTATCTTTTCCAAGTCCTTGGCTTTCCCGCCTGACCCTGAAATGATCTCTGGACACAAATCCACCTTGACTGAACTTGACAAAGGATCAGTAGATAACACTTGAAAAACAAACCAGTGCTATCGTTGCAACCTACAAAGACAAGACTGTGTCTAAGCGAATGATGTGCCATCTTGTGTCTCACGGAAGCCATCTTTTCTCTCTACTGCACGCTAGTATTTCTGGTGATGGGCAAAGAATAGTCCATGGCACAGAGTTCAACAGTCTTTTTACTCCTCAGAAAGGTCCTCAGGGGAAGGTGCCGAATACATTCCTCCCAGCTAACAGTGGCTGGGTTGTTCCTAAGTAGGGACTGATGCCAGCTGATCCCAATGGTTGTCTTTGTTCCTCCCATACAGCGGTTTATAATAAATCTTCTTTCTCTCTGGTTTTAATCTCCCACATATAAAGGCTTCCCAGATTGAACACAAGTTTTCCTTTTCACACACGGGCTTAAGCCATCCAAAAACAATAAGAACAGTAATAATAATAAATAAATAGAAGTGAATCCATAGAAACTCTCGATGTCTGTACAGCAGAAGTGACAAAGTTTAAGTCAAATATTTGTTTTCCCTTTTTTTCATCCACATCAAAGGCAGGAATACAACAAGGCATTGTTAGTTGTGGTGGGCAAACCGAAGTGTCTGCTGATATAACAAATTAGGTTTGTTAAGGCCTTTGTCTATGCAGAGTTAATAGTAATGCAGAAGCCAGATTGATCGAAAAGAAAGGGTACGAACTGTGAAGCAGGGAAGACCGAGAAAAGAAGAAAAGGAAAGAAAAAGAAAAGAAAGGAACAAACCAAGGGAGATGGAAAGAGAGAAAGAGATAATACCAAAAAGAAGTCAATACTGCGTCTACGGATGGAGAAGTCCACACGGCTTCCCTCTGAGAGCTTCTCGCTGTCTCTGCTGTTAATACTGTCAGAGTGAAGGAGAGCAGCTCGCGGCTTCCAGCGGCAGTTAAAAGATGGTCATCCTCTCGGCCCGTCTGAGGAGTGCGTCGGGAAGGATCGGTCTGGGGGCAGGGCCCTAGCCTAGAATATCCAGGTAGACCGGAGATGCCTTGGCCAAGTTCTGAAGGAGGGTGTGGATGCCCTTGATGTTCTTCCTCATGTGGGGCTCCCGCTGCCAGCACCCCAGCATCAGCTCGTACACCTCCTGGGGGCATGTGCGCGGTCGCTGCAGGACTCGGCCCTGAGTGATGCATTCTATCACCTGCGCGGGGAGATCGAAGATAGGATGAGACGGGAGGAAAAGCAATGCCAAGCAAAGAAATGTCAGAACAAAGAAGGGCGGAAGAGAGAGGGCTTTTCACTGCTTATTTTTCTCAGAAGGAAATGAGCAATTATTAGATCATTTAACCTCAATTGGTTTATATCAATGTGAATTTGATTGGATTGTCTCCACTTTTTCAAGCCACTTTCATGTCACAAAACTGGTGGAGAAATAATTTATATTCAATGCTCCCAAACCTCACACTGGAACTCCCATGGGTTTTAGTTTTTACCAGCCTGGGATGGAACCCGAGTCCCTTTTGTGTTAAGGCGCTAACTGACAGGGCACTCCTCAGGCCACAGACACGAGCAGTCGTGCTGGATGATGGAATTGGAGTAGAAAGACAGACATAGACCTGACTAGATGTGGGGTGCTTGACCAAGAAGCTGTGCCTCAAATATAGACATATTTGCAAAAAGGTTAGAACCGGAAAACAAAATGATTGCATTTTTCACTGAAAGTTAATGATCGAGTGAAATGTGCAAAATGGGAAGAAGCTTGAAGCATCATTGGAACCATACCAAAAACCTGGCTGGGCCGTAGGGTGCTGGGATGCTACATCTGCTGTTAATTCATCATCTGAGCGGCTGAGGTGGCTCGTCAGTGCCCTCACCAGAGGAGTGAGGCCGAATCAGCGAGCACTGTGCCTTTCTTCCTCCAAAACTCTTAAATTCATGAGTGACTATGCTTTGGCTATGACATTTAGATACGCAGCAGGCTATTTGGGAAGTGCTGCCCCTGGCAAAGCCACATAGGATCATGCCCTGACTCCCAGCCCCCAAGGAAACCCCAGCAGAGGCTCCCTCTGGAGTCTCAGCCAGGGCGGGGGGCTCAGCCAGGCCCACTGCACACCTCGTTGTTGGACAGCTGGTACCAGGGCTGCTTGCCGTAGGTGAAGATCTCCCACAACACGACTCCCAGGCTCCAGACGTCACTCTCTGTGGTGAACTTCCTGTACATGATGCTCTCTGGAGGCATCCATCGAATGGGCAGCATCGTGTGGCCACCGACCTGCCGGGAAAGGGATCAACAAGGAGGCGTCAATCACCCCGGAACCAGTTGTGGAAGGAATGACTGTGGGGGGATGTTGTTTTCTTTCCTTATTTGTACTTATTAATTTTAATTATTTATAATCTCACAAGGAATATATTATTTCTTCACAATCTCAAGCAAAAGAGACAGAGGGCAAAGAATGATCAAAATAATTTTTTCCTATTATTTGTGATTCTCTTTATTTCAAAACCAGATAGGAGCAGAGTTGGTGATTAGATGGATATTCATCTTGGACACACACACACACACACACACACACACACACACACTTTCTGGTAGGAGGATGACTCAATCTTGTAAACAACAGGATAACTTTGATCAGGATGACAGGTAAGGGCTTTGCATCCAAAATGACCTGCCAGTGACTCTACTTCCTTGACAAAGTCAGGGCCTCTTTCTGCTTTCAGGTGTGAGGTGTGCGCAGTGCTGATTCAGACTCCCTGACCACAACCCGGCAGTGGGCTGAGCAGAAGTTTCTATTCCCATTTTACAGGTGAGGCAACTGAGGTTCAGGTTGCTTATGGACACAAATAACTCAGGTTTTTGGACTCCAAGCTCAAGGCTTTCATCTCCAACAGAGCACTGCTACTTATATTATGTACGACAATGAATAAATACATTTTTTAAATGTCCATTTTAGTGAAAATACTGAGGCTGAGGCACCAGACGGCAACTGCATTAGCATAGGCAAAGAGAGGTTTCTTTGATAAAGTAAATTTGTTTCTGACTTCTTACTTCATGGAGGAAAGTTAGGGATTTCATTTTCAGGCTTGTAGCACATCAGGGCTGTCTGATTTTAAAGTCGTGAACAGATTTCTGAACAGTTGTCCCATGGCTGGCAGCTCCTGTTTTTCATCCTGTAATCCCCAGGCACTACCAGGCTACAGGACATGCGTGATACCTGGCAGCAGGTGGGCTTGTGCTACAGCAGGAGCTAGACCTCAAAGACAACTCACAGCCCCTGTGTTTTTAGAGTAATGCCCCATAGAGTCTATGCTCCATTCTAATTCTCAAAGTCCATTTCTGATTCATTAAAGGAAGGAAATAACAGTTCCTGAAAAATGTGCCTCCACTTCATAGCCCAAGTAAAGTGTCAGTCTCCTTGCCATTCTCTGAAACCACAGTTGGTAAAGCCCCAGATAGTTTACAAGACATCTATACACAGTCCCATTTAATTTCATGAACACACCACAAAGGACCCAGGACTCATGGTGGCATCTCTGGTCTGCAGATGACAAAATTGCTCTTAGCAGTTATGAGACCTTGCCTGAGGTGACACTTCAGCACCTGGTACAGATAGGGCTAAAGTCTAGCACACTGACTGCCATACTAGGGGAAAAAAAATGTTTCCTTGGGGCCATGGTGTTTTATTATGAAAATAGAATAAAAACTTCAAAAACAAAACAATCCTTTCCAATCTAATGAAAAATTCGTTACTGTTTTCTGTGCGTGAGTTATATGCAATTAAATTGTCAACATTAATTGTAACAATAAAAACATCAATGAGTAAGATGTTCATGAACCAACTGCAGGGTTTTGCCCAGGGGGCCACCCATCACGTAACATGCATGCTACAGCGTGGCAGCATGAGTTGCCTGTGCACCACACGGCTCCTAAAGTAAAGAGACTTGGGAGTTACATATGCTTCATGAGGCCCCAGGCTCAAAACTAGCATGAGTTAAATACAACTCACATGACAAATAATGTGCTAGACTTTCTAACAGACCATTTTCATCCACATAGCAAGTTTTACTGGGGACCTCCTAAGGTACAAAAGAGCATTGCTCTAACTACCATGCAAAAATAAGGATAGGGTGGAATCAAAGGGAAAAATAATATCTTCCCCTAGGGACCTTATTCTTACATTGCCCATTTTAACCTTTTCCCCACCTTATAAAGAAGAGCTCTTAACATCATTGTGCAGCACACCATACTGCAGGGGTGCGACTAGCTCAGTTGTACATTTTGTTGTCTCTGTTTTTTCTCATTAGACCAAACACAACCCCAGTGGTCAAAATGACTGAGAGAAGTGGGGGTCACAATGAAGGCTGGGACTTTGTTTTCTTGCTGTGCTGTCAGAGCTGTGTTATTTAGACATCCATGCAAGGGGAGTATCTTTGACAACGAGTGGAAGTGTCTGCTAATCTTTCTGAAAGAAGTGTAGGGCTTGAGAGGCATTTTTCTTTGGGAAGGAATGGATAACTTCTTGCAAAGAGCCTTTCTGCAAGAGCTATTTATAAGTGCGACACCTTGACTTTTACAGAAATTCTAAAAAATAAAAGGCCCAAAAGGGTAAGCAACCACATGGCTAGGAGGGTTTCAGTGCAGACTTACGTGGAGTTAGAGGTTCAGGTTCTTAGTAAAAAAAGACATAATTATTTCTTTTATAGAAATATTGAAATTGGAATCCAGATTTGTGATGAATGTATACTTGATGTGTGGAGGTAACAGAAGACATTGGTATGTGGGGGTAACGAGAAGGCTGGGGTATTATGACCCAACATGGTATTCTTTTGAATATCAGTCCCTCAAAATGTTAAAAGCTAGCTTCTTTTAAAAGTTCCTAGGTCAAGTGTGTCAAATATACTATAACCTGTAACCCGCTTCACTTCTAGGAGATTCATAATGCCCTGAGCTTTGTTAAAGTATCTGAGGAGTTTGTCAGGAAAGAAAAGATTTAACTTTAACATGATGAATTAAACTAATTTGGATGTGTGTTTGTAGGAGAGAGAGAACCACTTGTATACATCTCCTAGAACCAGACAGCTAAAAGCTACACTTTGGGAGGTGTCAGTGTAGCAAGAGACCAGGCTTTCCATATCTGCCTGGGCATTTGCAGGTGCAATGCAGTGGGCGAGACCAGTTTATGATGTGAGACACTTTGGGTTCCATGGTGCACTTACTTGGCTGTTTCCTAGTTGAGTAATCTTGACTAGTTGCCAAACCTCTCTGTGCCCAAGTTTCTCCAATCATAACAGATGGGGAACGCTATATACCTCCCAAGATTGCCGTGAGCAAACACTCAAGCAGACATTTGTGAAAGTGCTTTATAAACTGTAATGTACTAAACATTTTCAAGGTGTTGCTTCCTTCTCTGGGACCCTCACTATCTTACTTCCTCCATGGGAAGCAGCCATCCTGGAGACACTGAGGAGAAGAATCAACACAGGTGACCCTCCCATACTCCTCACTTGGCCACGACCAAGTGGCTTCTCTGACACCAGCGCCACTGTGCCAGGTTCTCAGTCCTGTTTGGCTAATGGCCAAGAAAAAGTGCCTGTTTCCTTTAAAGGAGAGAGAAAAAGATTCACATTTTGATTTACATGTTTTCTCATCTGATCATTTATTTTCTGTTTGCAGTCTCTTTGGGACAGATTTTGTTGCCTTTAATTCTTTCAAGAATGCCTTCTGGGGTCTCACACATGCTGCTATAAATAATGCTGTCCTTGTTCTGGTGTCAAACGGGTTGAGTGGTGGGACAATCTAATAAAAGTTCAGACAGGGTTCACAAGTTTTTCAAACTCGTTTAGAACATTTCTGAACATTTCTTTTGCAGTCTTTTCTCAGGATTTTGGAGCATGTCACAAAAGCAGACCAAAAAAAAAAAAAAGGAGAGAGTCACTGTTGTTACAAATTGCTGTCACATTCTAGTCACAGCCACTCGATGGTTTTTGGGCCACACAAAACCACACAGTATGCAGCAACAAACACAATGAGACATTTGTTTTATATTGTGCTACTTGGCAACTTGCCCTCACGCGCTTGCTTAAATGTTTGTGAGATGGAATGCGATCCCAAGTTTGACACTGGGAGTCAGAGGCAGATTCTTGCTCTTGACGGCCCGAAGTGCCGTGGTGCCTCAGAGGGTCTCCAGCGACCAAACTGGGTCAGGACTCGTGGTCTTCACTAAACTCACCAGACTGAACTGATGCAAGATGGGAATCCCAGTTAGCTAGAAAGGTGGCTTGGACTCGCTATTTTATTTTCCTCAACCTGAGAGGCTGGGATTTCTAGTTCCTGCTATGCTATTTATCAACCAGCCTGGGCAAGTTCCCTTAGGCTTGGCTTATTTCTCTATTGGTAAAATGTGAAGGGTTAGGGCTGCTTGTGTTTATTTCTAGCATAAACACGGTGGCTCTGTAATCACCCACGGCCACTGTGCCACCATAACCATCCATCAACACACAGTACTTCACTGTTACAAAGAATTACTATTCAATTATCTCACTTGAACCCAACGGTTACCCTTTGGAGTAGACATTGCCTTGCCTAGATATTAGAAATAATGCCCCTAAAATTCAGACAGTTTAAGTAGCTTACCTAAAACCACACACAAAACCTCTCCCCACTGGACGTCTTGTATTCATTCCAGTGGGTCGCTCTACATTTCTGGCTTCTCCAGTCTCCAACACACGCTCTCTGTTCAGCCAGCAGGCTTAGTGTGGCGCCTTGCCCAGGGAGAACTTACTCAGGGCTCTTGGAAAGTTTCATCTCCTTCCCTTTCTCCGTGCTTCCTAAAGGTCTCCTAAAGGAAAGCTAAAGATCCACCTCTTCAAGGAACTCTCCCTCCCTGCTACAGCTCAGGGACCATCGAGTGTCCTTAATGTAGCTCTGAAAACAGCAGCATTCCCTTTCCTTGCTAATGGATCACAGCACCCCAAGAGGCATGGCCACTGAGCAGTTCTGTCCACTAGGGGATGAGGGTGTCGGTCAGTAAGCATACCATGTCCTCAAGTGGGTTTCTTGTGAGTGCTGCTATTTGAGGGAGAATTCTCAATGTGTTCTTTCAAAGAGATCAGTCTTCACTACCTTCCTGTCAATCATTTCTCTAAACTTTTGATAGAACCAAGCCTTAGATTAGATGGATGGAAACAGTCTCACCTGTTGGATGCTACAAATAAGAACCATTTAATGAAATTCATAACTTCTTAAAATGCAACCAAATTTACTGGGGTTCACTGGGGTTTACTAAGGGATCTTTAATAGGAAACCCCACTCCTTGGTTTGCCGTCTGTACAATAGACAGGGGTGTGCAGACCCGGGACTATTCAATCTGGGAATGAAGTCATAATGCTTAATATGAGGGATTATTTTTCTAAAGATGGATACTAGGCTCTCATCTCTTCTGAGGCTGGAGAAAATGGAGAGAGACTAAAGAAGAAAGTTAAAGAATGAATAAAAATAAATAAATAAAAAGACTGGATGACCATCAGGGCTGCTAATCACTGCAACTTGGTTAAACCAGCAAAGCTAACCAAAAGAATGTCTGAGGTCCGAGGTCAAAAAGAAATTCCATAGTGCCTAAAATAATTCAAGCTGAGAAAAATAATGGGTTCTGTTTTAAAAACATATCTAGAAAATAACTGTTCTTTTAGCTGTTAATGTTTATTTCTAGGGCATTTCATAATTTTGATAGTGACATGTATAGGATAATCTGGTTAAAAACAAAAATAACAACTGTGTTCTAGTTAAAATACCTGGGCCTAACCATCCGTTAGTTCTACCTGTTTGAAAAGTATTTCAAGACAATAAATCCTGCAGAAAATACTAAAAAGCCCTTGGTGAAAATGACTTGCATTAGAAATCAATGATTTTATTATTTTTAAATCAAAGTAGACAAATCTAATCAGTTCAACTATAAAAATTTATTTCTTACCCAAGAAATTCAAAGTATACACTCTGGTCATTAGGTTGTAAATTGTGAAAATTTCAATCATCTGTGGCATACCAAACAATTTCTCTTGCTACACTGGGAAACTGGGATTTGGGGAAATTGGGGAACTTGCTGAGCAAGTTAAATATGAATTGTTGACCAAACACTACTGAAGATATATCACTATTCATGCCTAGCATCTAGTTTCTTTCTCATGTTTGGTTGTTATTATTTGTTTGCTTGTTTTTCAAATGCGCAAAGTATCCTTATCCATGCTGTAAGTCAATGAGGAGTGCATAGTTGCTCCTCCAGGGTACCGGGAGATGCGAGAGAAGGTGACCAGCCTAGCTCTCCCCTTTCTGTTGGGCTTCTCGTGAAATGAGTCCATCATTCCCCTTGTGCCCTTGTCACCTTCTCTTCTCCTACTATATCCGTTCTTCTCAATATTGCTCACCCTGTCCGTTCCTATGTCGCTGCTCGAATCTCACCTGTCCAGTCCCAGTTCAAACACCAATGTTGCATTTAGTTTTGCCCAATTCGCCTCTTATTTCCCCAAACGATCAGGCTTTCTGCACAGCGCCCTCTCCCTTCCTCCAGAGCCTCCCTTCTGTGTTCGTGAGAGGCACACTGGTAGGCAGGAGTTTTTCCACAGACCCCAAACAAATGCCTAGCTGGCTCTGGAACTGCTGGTGATTTAGAGGCAAGTAATGCTAATCTGGGACCTTCTAAACTCAACTAGCAAAGACCAATGATGCCTGGGAGGCCACTTTCGGCTTGTGGTATTTACTTAGTGAATGACGGATAACTTGTTTGGAAGCCAAACATTTTACTCCCTTAGAAACATGCAGGCCAAAGGGCAGGTCCCATTAAGAGATGATTAGTTGTCAGAGGCTTTTGCCAGCATTAAATATTGAAGGGGCTCCTAGGCCTCCTCATCACACCCTACGCTCCATCGCTTTGTTTCAGCAGTTTCTCCTGACCTGTTCCTTAAAAATTCATGAAAGCCGTAAACTTTAAGGAATAGCTGGACCTTATTTACTTATTTATTACGTGTTGCATCTGTAATAGGAGGCTAAAAACAAGAGAGAGAAACAACGTCCACAAAAACTTCCCCTTTGGGAAGACCCTGGAGCCATCATGGTCAGACTGTGGGTACTCTGTGACCACATCCTGGAAGATGTGGATTCTCCAATTATGAAGAGTGATAGGTTGCATCCGGCACGTGGCTACAGAACCACAGGGATACTTCACGGGAAGCAGCTCAGCCCTTTCTGCCTCGCCTCTGACTCCCGAATGAATGCAGCTCAGGGTGGTGGGTCAGGATAGCTGGTGCCAGCCTTGGTACCCTCTCGCCTACACTGGGGACTCATTATTGCTACCCCTGAAATGGCTGTTTTTGGCAGCCTAGAACATCTTTCATTGTCTTTTACCGTTTACAGTAACAATCTGATTATAGTCATAAGGGTAGTGACTTAGTAACTTTAAGGCCAGGCATTTTTGGACTGGTTGAAGAGAGGATGTGATGGGCCTTATTGCTAATAGTATTTTTGCAAATACTTTTTTCATCATTAAATCTCCGTCGTGCTAGAACGAGGCAAATTATCATCTGTTTTGAAGGGAGAGGTCATAGAGCTGACACCACTCTCTCCTGTCATTTGGATTCTAGGTAAGCAGAGGAGGCAAATTTAATACAAAATTTCCATTGAAATTTAACTTTATTTTTATTGTACTGAAAAAATAATAATAATAAAAATAGAAATAACAATAATAATAATATCTCATGTTTGTCTAGCATTTTTTGCTTTTTCATAGCATTTCCACATTCGTTCCCTCTATAACAATTGTACCTACATCAAAATATTGTTGTGAAGATTAAATGAGTTGATATTGGAAAAGCTCTTAGAAAAAAGCCAGACTTGCAAGTCTTATGTGATGCCATTTATATGATAATCTTGAAAAGGCAAAATTAGAGGTCCAGAAAACCTACGGTTGCCCAGAGCTGGGAGTAGAGAAGGGCTAGCTAGCTCTAACAAGGCATCAGGGAGTTTGAGGACTGATGGAAACGTTCTGTATCTTGGTTGTGGTTGCAGTTAAATAACTGTTTGCCAAAACTCATAGAACTGTGCACTAAAAAAGGTGAATTCCACTATCTGTGTGTATATCATATCTATTTCTATATCTCTATCTATATATAATATACCTCAATGAACTTTCCTTAATAATAAACAAATAAAGCTCTTGCAAATAGTAAATGTGTAATAAATATCAGCTGTCGTTGCCACTCTCCATATTGGATTCTCCACTAATCCTGTGGGATAGGTCAGGCATGTTCTTTATCCCAGCTTAAGAGATGAGGAATCTCCAGTCTCAGGAGGTGAAGTGACATATCCAAGACTGGCCGACTTGGCACTCTTCCTATTTTACCTCGAATCTGACAGGGACCCAGAGGCAGGGATGGGAAAGGGTCTCTGTCTTAGTCTGCTTGGGCTGCCGTAACAAACCACCACAGGCTGGGTGGCTTAAACAACAGAAACTTATTCCCTCACAGTTTCAGAGGCTAGAAGTCCAAGATCAAGGTTCTAGCCAATTTAGTTTCTGGTGAGGTCGCTCCTTCCCGCTGCATACTCACACAGAGGAGAGAGAGAGAGAAAGAGACCTCTCAGATGCCTCTTTGGATCAGGGGCCTGGTCTTTTGACATCATTTAACGTTAATACTTCCTGAGAGTCCCCATCTCCAAACACAGTCACACTGGGGTTAGGGCTTCGATATAAGAATTTTGCGGGAACACAAATATTCCTAACAGACTCCTTGCTGATGCTCCCCTTCTGCTTCTAGTGGATTCCAGGGGAGCAAGAACAGCTCTGAACACTAGGAGGTGGGCAATTCTGGTGCAGAGTCCAAATCAGTGGCCCTTTGTCAGATCTTCATGTCCCTAGGTGAGGCCCACTCCCACTGCTCCCTTCCCTTCCCGGGTAGCTCTTGATGGTTCCCCATTACTAACTATTAATAATTCTGGCACCCAGCAAGTGGCTTAAACCAGCTGTTGTTCCATAGCAGCTCCCAGATGCAGTTCATTTCCAACACAGACCTCAGAACAATCTCTGTCCCCCCCAACCCCTTCCCAATTTCCCTGGGGGGCAGCTAAGGGAGGGTGAGGAGACCTGGGAACTCCCTGGCGAGGTGTATGAAAGCAGAATGGCTTCCTGGACTCCACGTTGTCTCGTTTCTCCCCTGTGGGTCCTACTGTCCTGTGACCTAGGGAAGGCACCCGGCTTGCGTATATGATTTAAGGACCCTCGGTCTTAGAAGTGATCATAGGTTCATCTTATTTTACATTCAGCTCTACTCAGGAGCAAACACATCTTCTCTCTCAGTAAAGCATAAATAAAACCAGAATCACGCGGATGTTTAAGAATTACATTTGGATCTAGAAACAAGAATTCTTCATTGTAAGAATAAAGTGGAATTAAACAGTAAGAACATGCTCTCCTCCTCCCATGAAGCTTCCCCTAGTAAGTCTTATTAACCTCGATGGGGGGTTTCTCAAGTGGACCAGTGGGAGGAAGAAGCCTTTAGAAAGCACAATACACGGTGCTGCCTGGGATGCGATCATTGTGCTTACATTGCACTCAGCAATGGCAAGTTGTACATTTCAGTGACATATATTTCATCAAGCTGCATTTTTAAATGTTCACTGTTACTGAGCTTTTTATGGGCTCCTGAGCATTATGGTTTTTAACCCAAGAGACCATCTGACTTTTAGCATTTGAGACCAAAGTATCACACCCTTTCATGGTGAAAAGCCACAGGGACTGCCACAGTACTGAGAAAAGGCAACCAGGAATGCAGGAGCAATATATATTCGTGTCACTGTCTACGTAAAGATGATTGCATTATGTGGGTTTAGTACCAAAATTCCAATGTAAAATTGTTTCTATGGAAATTACTCAGGCTAATATTCCAGGTAGCTTTTAGAAAAGGAAGAATGCAGTGATTTGTCAAGAGAGGAGGCAAGAAAAAAAGGAAAAAAACATCTCTGTATTAGAAAGAGCATTCTCCATATCAGCTGTGATTACTGTGATTACTGCTGCCCTGGGTGCATCGTGTCCAGTAAGTGGAGAGATCAGCTGTGCCACCACTAACCCCAGTTTATTAGTTAACGCTGAAGACTCTGCCGGAATCTACATTTCACCATTACCCTGAGACGAGGACTTAATGCATCAGAGCCAGTTAAAAATGAATAAGGTCCTCTTTCCTCCCTGCTGGCTAAGTTCATCTGATACAGAAACTGACGTCTGTGTCCACGTGAGTGTAACAATAACAGAGCTGCTTTCTCCAGGGAGCTCTAAATGCCAACCTGGCATTATTATGGTCTTTTTTCCTGCTATCCCTGTGACATAGGTAATGCATAGCAATTGTGACCTCAGTCATAAAGTACATCATGAGTTCTAAGGGTGACCGTGGGAGTTAAGAAATGCTATAGTAAGAGTAACTCTCAATTACTGGGCATCTACTCTGTGTGTCACGCTCTGAGCTGAAGACATGACCTACATTCAAAACTCATTTTTTGTACCTCCTTACATAGACCAACAGAAAAAATATACCCATGGAAAGTGCACCCATTACAAGAAGCAGCTGTTTTGCAATTTTGAAACTGGAACTCAGTTTCTGACCAGCTGTTTTTCTGTACAGTGGTGAACAGTGGAACTCAAGTGTTGTGGAAAACTGGTGCAGCACAGCTCTGTGCTTCTCGAATCTTTCCACCAAAGCAGCCTGATGCTGCAGAAAGAAGTAAAAAGTTGAGGAGGTGGGGAATAATTGGGACCTAGCCCAGGTGTTTACAGAAAGTGTGGAATTTCTTTAAAGTTTTATATTTCATCTTTAACATCTGATATAAATGTTGCATTAGACTTCCTAGTGCACTATGAAAAGCAATGTTTTGTCCCCAAGTCATTTATTAAAATTGATGCTTTAGAACAGAACCATGGGCCATGTTTATTTTGCAGTTTCATGAGTCTCTGGTCCAGACACACCATCTTGTGTCCAAAAGCACTGGTAGCAGAACTGCATGGGCTTTGGAGCCCACAGAACTTGTTTCCTATTCTAACTCAGCCACATATTAATTAGCTGAACATAAATCAATTACTTAATGTCTCAGAGTCTCTACATTGCATCTAAAAAGGAATAAAACCTATAAGCCTAAATAAAACCTATGAACTTTCCCAACAGGCTAGAGAAGTGGTACTCCCCTTGGAGAACAGCCCTGTGGCTGGAACTTAAGCAAAAGGAAACATTCAGGCAATGCCTTGGAATAACAGCAAAAGCTCTGCCCCAGGATTTGATACCGTCCTGCCCCACTGTGCAGGCCTCAGGGACACCACTCATGTTGCAGTCGGTGTCAGTGTTCTTCCTCCTTCCGGAGTCTGCAACAGGGTGACCTACAGTGGAAGCCCGGGGCTACCTTTGCTTACAACAACTCTCCATGTGGCTTTGGGCAAGTCACTGCCTCCCTTTAAGCCACAGGTTTTCATTTTTAGAATGGAGGATGATGATGCTCATTGCATCTCACCTGTGAGGCTCAAGCGACGTAGCAGACATAAATATGGCTTAAGTGGGAACACCCAATCCACATGTAATGCATCACTACTCTTGCTTCTTTTTGCATATCTTTATTTCAGTACATTTCAACACGTTTGTATTTAGTCAGCACTATGTGCACTATGGGGAAATAAAGTTGAATGAGATACGGCCCTTGCCCTCCAGAGCTTGTTCTATGACCACAATGCAAGACAGAGCACGGATGCGGAGTGGGGATGTGACGAATGGTGTGTCCCACCCCTGACACAGGGCAGCCCACTCCTTAACCTAGTGATGCTTTCCGCTCCCTTACACTAAGGAGTTGAGAATAGGACACTCAAATGTTTGTCAGGATGTCCAGAGGATCACATGGAGGGAGAGTAGGAAAACTAGCTCATGGGAGATAGCAGGAGAGAAGGTTTCTCAAAGAAGATATTCCCGTCCCCTGCTGCAAGGCGCCGATTCCTCACCAAAGTTTCCTGTGAAGAAGGGGTTGGCCGCGTGCCCCACAGAGCCTGCTGCGGCTGAGTTTGTGTTTAGCCGTGTGGCTAATGTTTAACATCTTGCCACCATTTGTTGCAGGCCTACCGTGTGCTAGGCATGACCGAGGACTTTACACGCATTATCTCATGAGCCAGTGAGCGAATCATGGGCTGAGCCAATGCAGGGACGAAGAGTGCACATAGGTGAGGTGCCACCGCCTGCTGCTGCATGTCACAGAGACAGTGGCCTACCCGTAGGCGGGGGTCACCTTTCCACCGGCTACAGTCCTCAAGTACACAGTTAAGGGCTAGGGGAATTCTCTAAGTGTATATCCAAGGACATGCTTCCAAAGACATCTCGAGTCTGTCTACTTCTTTCTTTCCACCTCCCATTTGATAGATCCCGCAGTTCCATCACCTCCCCGCCACTGCAATCACCTCTCCCCGTTTCCCTTCCTACCTTTTCCCAAGCTGCTGTCCATGCAATAGCCAGAGCAATGGCCTTAAAATATTAATTGGATCACATCATTTGTTTTTATGCTACAAAATCTTCCATAACTTCTCATTGCCCTTAGGATCAAATTAAAAGTTGTTACAATGGCCAGAGCCAGTGCCCCGCCTGACCTTAGCGCCTTCTTTTCCGCCTCCTCTCGAGCCGTCCTGCCCTTCCCTTGCCGTTTTGCTGTCCCAACCATTTTGATCTTCCCTCTGTTGCCTGGATCCCCTTAGCTCTTTCTCAACTTAGGTGCTTCCGACACCCTGCTCCTCAGTTTTTCCCTGGCTAACTTCCCATCCAACGGGACTTGCCTTCAATGCCACGTCCTTAACATCAGAAGTGGGTTCCCCTGTTGGGTCACACGGCAGCACTTTCCGCTCACGGCAGGCCCAGCTGCAAGGATGGGCTTGCCTTTGTGCTCCCCTGTTTGCTGCTTCCCTGCCCCTCCGGACTACAGGCTTCAGGAGGGGAAGCACAGCCCAGCGCTACTTGTCACAGGAATGGGTTGCATCTCGTTCCCTCAGGCAATGGTCTCAGGGGATAGAAAACACTAATATAACACTGAAATAAATGTGGAAGGAGAACAGGGCCTAAAGCCAAAAGGCAGTGTCCTGCAGCCCTAGTGGGGCCGCTGGCACCGATCCCTTGGCGCCCAGAGGGTGTCTGGAGTGTGAAAGTGAAGAAATGAACAGCATCTGATCTGCTTTAGAGAGGGACACCCATTTCCAAGTTCAACTGTAGATCAGGAATGGAAACAGACGTAGGTTGTACACAGGGGAATGAACACATGGGATAAATTACCAAGAAAAGCCACTGGAGGCAACGATTAATGAGCTGGAGTGACACCTCTGCAGAGGAGAGGGTGCCAGGGTGCTCGGAGAAGCCAGCAAGAACGGGGTGCTGGGTGCCCCATGTCAAGGGGCCCTTCTCTTTGGTCCTCCTGTGGCATATCCCGTTGGCCACTCTGTGGAGCATCTGACTACGGAGGCCTCCTTCTAGCCCCATCAGAATCTCCGCACGGGAGGGTCTTGGATGGCAGTCTGGCTTGGAGGCAGGAGCGGCTCATCTTGAAGCTGCCTTGGCACAGCCCCAGGTCCGCTTAGCCATGACGGCTGGAGAGGTCATGGGGGCAGGTGGAGACTAATGATAGGAGGTCTAATGCCCCCAGGCCAGCCCCCAGCAGTACCACTGCCCCCGCCTCCGGTCTCCCCACCACCACAGCTCCACAGCCTTAAGTCCGGGCGGGTGCTGCATAGTAACTAATACCTGGAGAAATTAAACTAGAGCCAAACTCCCTCTCTCTCAAAGGACTGTCCATTTCCATCACAACAGGCAACAGGAAAAACTATTATGTTTAGGATTCTTAAACCCTTATTACACAGAGTATAAATTGCTTTTTATAATCACTGAGTTGATAATCATTTGTTTGTTTTGGTAAAATTCACTCATTCAGCAAAAATATATTGAGCTACCTACTGGGTGTGGAGCACTGTCATAGGCACCAGGGATGTGCATGTGAACAAGCTCCATATTCTCAGGGAGCACTCATTTTAGTGGGAGACACAGACTGTATGTAAACAAACAAATACCTAAGCATGATAATGGCAGGTGGTGGTAAATATAGCGCAAAAATAATAGAGTAAGCAGCTGGCAAGGATAGAGAGGTGGTGCTATTTTAGATAGGAAGGAAGGTCAACAAAAGCTTTTCTGAGTAGGTGGTATCTAAGCAGAGATCTGAATGATGCTAAAGAACTAGACAAGCAAACATGGGGAAGAAGTGCATCCCAGCATCAGGGTCAGCAGGTGCAAAGGCCCTGGGGTAGGAACAACCTCCATGTGTTTGAACAGCAAGGAGGCCAGTGTCACTCGGTGGTGGGGGCGTCACTGGTAGGGTGTTAAGGAATGGGCATAGCTGCTCTCGGGTGTGTGTGTCTATGGCTATATATCTGTATCTGTATCTACATTTATATTTATGTCTTTACCTCTATATCTAAATAATTTGCTATATCCAGACAGTATTTTAAGGTAAGATACTTAATATTATGGGGTTTTCAACAAATACATGGTCTATGACCTAGTTATCATTACGATGTACTAAGTAGGGAAACTAAGACATAGAAACCCAAGACCACGGTCAGAATCAGGGTCAGATGGCAATGGAAGGCAGGTGTTTCAAATCCACTCACCTTGCCTCTTTCTCTTTGATTTCTGCCTGCCATTTTGCATCTCCCCAAGCCCACCTGGTGGCATGACCAGCTATGTGAGCCAGTTGAAGCAATCATCAATCACTTTTTTCTGAGCTCTGTTCAGGAGGAAATCCCTTTCTCTCTGATCCAGAGAATTCGACAATGACACCATGGCAGTGCATCAATCACCAGTGCTTTCTTTTGCAGGAAGTGACAGGCTCTAGGAAGCAGAGTGGGTCTGACTGCATGGGTGTCCCCCTCCCTGCAGCTGGAGGCAGCGGAGAGATCCTATTACTACCAGTCCCTTCAGTAGCACAGAAACACGAGTATCGTGTTTCTCAGAGCTAGAATCCCAAGGATGCTTAGTTATAGCCCCCCTTGAGACATTAGCTTTAAGATTTATGCTAATAGTCTCTGCATACATCTCTTGGTTAGTACAGGATAGGAGACTCCCTCAACATTACCTGGGTTTTCCTGATTATTTCCCCAATAGTCCATGAGTTATATGATCACATCACTGCTGAGGTCACCCTTTGACTCCTAAAACAATCTGAGATGCCTTTGAGGAAAGCTGTCCTTATGGTATCCCAGGGAAGAACAGAGATATCATAATCCTGAAGTCCCTGATGCTGATTAGTTACCACCCTTTCTCTGTGCTTCTTCCTTCCTGCCCCTCAGCCCCTTAGTCAACCCCTATGGTCATTTTTTCTGCAAATTCCCTCCCAAGGTCTCTATCCCCTGCAACCATACTTTGTTTATACTAAAACATCTATTTAGGCATAGGTCATAGGCCTTTAGGATGCTATATTTACTGATTATTGTCTATTTGAATCCATTTACTGAAATAGGTTTCATGGAACATGTAAAGGTCTTTCAGCACAAGCATCTACTCTCTGAGTGCAGACTCAGAGATAGTAATTCTCTTCAGCCCCGGATTTGTCTTCAGAGACGAAGACAGGAACACTCTGGAGAATGGCAAGGCTTATATAAAATGAACAAACTATTGCAAATTAACCAAAAACTGTAGGGAAAGGCAGAGATGATTCGTAACTTAAGAACATGGGATTTTTTAATAATCCTCCTCCTTTTCCAATAGTGGTCTATCCTCTGCTAAAACGTCCTCAAATTTCATCCCCCTTTGAATTCCTGATCCTCCCGCCACCCATCCCCTTAAATAGCACCACCATCACCACTGACCACCACTGTTTTGTTCAAGCTAAAATCCTAGAAGTCATCATTGATTCCATATTTTCTCTTATCCCCGTATCCAAGCCATCATCGGGTTCTTTCAACCCTACCTGCAAAGCATGCCCCGATCGCTTCCACTTCCTGCATTGCCACCCTGTCACCACCTAGGCCAAGCCCCCATGTTCTTTTGCCCAGACTGCTGCAGTCACCTCCTAACTGGTGGGTCCACTTTCACTCTCACTTCCGGTGATCCATTCCCCACACAGCGACTAGAGTATTCTTTTAAAGACATAAATTGGATCCTGTCGCTCTCCTGCTTACAATTTTTTCTCAGCTTCCACTGTACTTGGAATACAACCCAAACGTTGTAGCAGGACCCCTCAGTTCCTACTGATGCAGGTGCAGCTCAGCTCTCTGTTCTCACCGCCTACCTCTTTCCCCTTTGCCCACCACACTCTGCCACGTTGGCTCTCTTTCTCCTCTTTGTTGTACTTAGAACTAGCTACAGTTATTCTTTGCATTGATTTGTCTTTTCTGCCTCCCTCCACTGGAATAAGTTTTGACGATCTTGTTTGCTGCTGTACCTGTAGAGCTTAGGATGGTGTTGCGCACACAGCAGATATCAGTGGTTGTTGAAATGGATGGGTGAGTGAAGTTGTCACCTTCCCATGAGCCGTAGCCCCTATAGGGAAGGTCATCTCCGACAGAGCCCCCATCACTCTGGTCCCCACCTTCTCCTTCCTTCCCATCCTCCTGGATGCTGGCAGAGACTCACTCACTCACCTGCCCTGCCCTCATCTCTGCCACCAGACCCACCTGTGCCCTCAGCAGGTGTGGACCAGCGTGGAGAATAGTGAGTAAGAGGATCTGCCACTAGGCTCGAGCCGGGGGTGTGTGTTCCTGGGAACCATAACTTCAGGTACTGTGACTGCAAAATAGTCTTATCAAAAGGGATCTTTTATTTAAAGTCATGCACTGCATAACAATGTTTTGGTCAATGGTGGACCGAATATATGGCAGGGGTCCCATTAGACTATAATCCTATATTTTTACTGTACCTTTTCTATTTTTAGATATATAAGCACTTACCACTGTGTTACAATTGCCTACAGTATTCAGTAGAGTAACATGCTATGCAGGTTTGCAGCCTAGGAGCAATAGGCTATAACATAGCCTCGGTGTGTAGTAGGCTACACCATCTAGGTTTGTGTAAGTACACTCTGTGATGTTCACACAATGATGAAATCACCTAATGATGCATTTCTCAGAACACATCCCTGTTGTTAAGTGACATACAAACTGTACATAAATCCTTGTATTTGGGCTAATCATGGAATTTATCACACTATATAGCTGACTTTCTTGATTGTATTCTCCATTTAAAAGTTATAAGATGGGGAACTTTGTTTTGAGCTCTCTTGCCACATCTGCGCCTGGGACAATGCCTAGCACATAGTAGGTCCTCAGTATATATGATGAATGAATTAGTTTACAAATATACTAATACAAGTAATAAAGTTCAATGATCTTATGGGTTAAACAATTTCTCACTAACTCGGGTGCCTTTTTAAAAGATTGCTTCTAAGTTCAAATACATGGCAAACAAATGGACTTTTGAAATATAAGTTGGTTGTTAGAGGGGAAAAAGAGAAAGAAAGAAAGAAAGAAAGAAAGAAAGAAAGAAAGAAAGAAAGAAAGAAAGAAAGAAAGAAAGAAAGAAAGAAAGAAAGAAAGAAGAGAGAGAGAAAGAGAGAGAAGGGGAGGGAAAAAGATGTACACAAAGTAAATCCAGAACTTCTGAATTTAGCACGAGGTGGAGACTTCTAGGTGGGGTAAAAGTTAACTGCCTTAGACGAGGCCCCTCAACCCTTTTCTCCTCCCTTTGTTTTTCTCTCATTTTAATGATGACTGCTTCCTCCATGCTGGCCCTGGGAATGCAATACATCCCTTTTAATGATCTCGCAAATGCAGAACACCAGCTTTTCTTGTTTCAACTTAGCACAACCCTAAGTGAGCTGGAAGCCTTCGCTAGATTCTAAAGGAAAACCCCAGGAGAATAAACACTGAGAACACACAAAGGGAGGAGCATTCTGATGCACAGAGTCCAGCCTCTGACCTTGCCCTAGCAGCCTTCCGCCAGGCAGTGCTGCTCCAGCTCAGCAGGCAACAACCTACCTGCGCTTCCCAAGTCCTAGCCTGGCCCGCCCAGCCTGATGTTGAGGGCGTCATTTGAAGACAACCCTACACCATCCCTCAAAACTCCCTTCTTGACACCTTGAGACCTTCATGGTCAAGACAGGAAGATAAGAGTGACTTGCTGAACAACCATCCTCTTTGGCTTCAGGGTCAGGCTTTATCTTTGTGCACTGATGCAACCAGATTTGAATACAACTTAATACTGGAGTTGTCAAATGACAAGAAGGACAGACTCAGGTGGCCAGTTGTTCACAATTTGCATTTGGTAAACCTTTCAGAAGATGAGAGTAGTTATTTTTTTTAGCAATTTGTGAAAGGCTTTTATCCATTTGCTGAACACTTGAATGGTCAGTTCATCGTCTCTTTAAATTAAATCACTATAGTTGCACCATTATTTTAAAGTGGAAAAAGTGGTTACCTCTGGAGGGAAAAATTAGGTTAAGCAGAAGAGGAACCAAAAGTGAGCATTAAAAAGTAAAATACCACAGAGAGACAAACTAGCAGCCCCGGGGAAGCTCCTCGCATCCACACATCTGAGCTCACACCAGACGTGAACCGTGAGCCTTCACGGGCCAGGCGTTTCATGATCTCCACTAATGAAAACTCAGCCAATCAGAACTGGCCTCATTCAGATAGTTATCCTCTTGGGGTCTTCAGAAATTACCACCAGGCCTGCTTTGCATTTATATCACCCAGGGCAGTTGGGGGGTAAGCATTTATTTAGCTGAAGGGAGGCAGGCAAAGGTGTGGCTAAAAACCATCTTTCAGTGAGGAGGCAGTGTTGTCAGGGGATAATGCCTGGCTACTGGCCACCAAGGGCAGGTCTGGAACAGGCCAGGAGGAATTTCAGCAGGAGGATCTTATGTTTGGTTCAATCAGCTTTTGTGACATGGATGGCCCTTAAGTCATTAATTGCTTGAATACTCAGATGAGGGCAGCAGTGAAGTCCCCTTCTCTGCGCACCTCTGATGCTCCATAATAGGACACTCAGAGGCTGTTCCAGTTGACCCCAAATGCCTGACTTAGAAATTCAGGCCTTCAGATGAGGGAAAAGGAGATCTGTGTTCTCTGTATTCCAGAGAAGGCTCCATATCAGTGGGCACCCAGCACAGTGTCTCACAGCTGGAGCAGACTGGCCCCGTACTGGCCCACCACCCTGGGGCCTGGTCCTCTCTGTCTGTGTAACCAGAGAACTGGGAGGGAGAGTGAGCAAGAGAAACAGTGCCATTGGTCTTTTGGTGGAAAGTTCCTGAAGAGAGGTAATTCTCTTCCCTTCTCCATCTCTCCACTTCCCCATTCCCAACCTGAGACCAAGCAAGGGGCTTCAGGAGAATCCCTCACAAAGACTGGGCATGCTGTAAGAAGAACGGGACCTCATTTTGCATTTGGGTCTTTGTTTAGGCAACAGACTTGTGTGCACTGCAAAGGAAGTGGGAAGGAGATGGAGAAAAATGGCAGAGCTGACGGGGTAGGGGCAGAGCTTGCTTGCCCATCACCAGGAAGGGCAAAGATGTGTGAATTCCCCATGTGTAAGTGGGCACTGTGGAAAGCATCTACAGTTGAGCCTTCTTGTCTGTACTCTGGCTGCCCAAGGGTGACCCATGGAGGTGATGTCAGAGAAACAGCAACAACAAAAAGAATGATGACACCTGAGAAGTAATGAGATGTTTGTCCTTTATCCGCAATCCCTCCTTCAGCCCCTAACCAATCGGGCTCTAGGACCAGAAGGGGAAGTGGGGAGAAGTCCAGGTGTGATGCTGGAAGGGGAAGCTTTGAATCTGATGTAGGAATGAAGTTTTAAACTGAATTCAATTGGTCTCATATAAAAAAGGTTAACAAAAAGTCTTGGAATCTACCTGAGATGCTATTAAGTGGTGGGAAATATTGGCTTCAAAAGTGTTGCAACACATACCACTGCACACCTATTAGAACGGCCAAAGTCCAGAACACTGATAACACTAAATGCCGGTGAGGATGTGGAGCAATAGAAACTCTCATTCATTGCTAGTGGGAATGAAAATGGTACAGCCACTTTAGAAGACAGTTTGGCAGTTTCTTACAAAATTGAGCACTTACCATATGATCCAGCAATCATACTCCTTGGTATTTACCCAAAAGAAGTTGTAAACTTATGTCCACACAAAAACCTGCACATCGATGTCTATAGCAGCTTTATTTAATTGCCCAAACTTGGGACCAACCAAGATGCCCTTCAGTAGGTGAATGAATAAATAAATTGGTACATTCAGACAATGGTATATATTATTCAGCACTAAAAAGAAATGAACTATAAAGTCATGAAAAGACATGAAGGAACCTTAATTGCATATTGCTAAGTGAAAGAAAGACAATCTGAATAGGCCTCATACTATATGATTCCAACTATATGACATGCGGGAAAGGCAAAACTATGGAGACAGTAAAAAGATCAGAGGTTGCCAGAGGTTAGGAAAGAGGGAAGGATAAATAAGCAGAGCACAGAGGATTTTTAGGGCAGTGAAACTACTCTGTGTGGTACTATACTGGAGGATACATGTCATTATACATTTTTCAAAGTCCATAGAACGTACAACATCAAGAGTGAACCCGAATGGAAGCTATGGACTTGGGGTGATAATGATGTGTCGGCACAAGTTCATTGATTGTTACAAATGGATCACTCTGGTATAGGATGTTAATGGTGGTGGAGGTTGTGCATATGTGAGGGCAGGGGGTATATAGAAACTCTCTACTTACTGCTCAACTTTGCCATGAATCACTGCTCTAAAATTGTTTTTATTTTTTTTTTTATTTTGTTTTTTGTTTTTTTTTTCTTTTTTTTTTGCTTTTATTTCATCATATAATGGGGGTACAAATGTTGTTAGGGTTACATACATTGCCCCTCCCCCCCTCCCCCCCACCTATCAGAGCTTCAAGTGAGTCCAATCCCCAGGTGGCCCAGGCAAGGCACACATTATGTAACTCT